>JAVTVY010039370.1:0-166727 GCA_036873755.1 Hanleya hanleyi | reverse complement strand
AAACCTTTGTATTTGCAAACCGACGAAGGCACGGTATTCCCCAACAGACCGTTCCAGCAGTTTCTGAAAGCCCAGAAGGTGTTTTTCTTCCATACGTACAACGAGAGCAAGGCTTCCGTGGTGGAAAGGTTCAACAGGACATTCAAAGGCCGTATGTATAAATATTTCACCTATAAGAATACAAGGCGGTACATCGATGTTCTCCCGAAACTTGTGAGTGGTTACAATCGAGCCTATCATCGGAGTATAGAGAGAGCCCCCATTACCATGACCCAACGCAATAAAGCCCAAGTCCGGCGTGTCTTGTACCCCAGGCAATCGCAGCGAACGACGAAGGCGGTGTTCAAGGTCGGGGACCCTGTACGGATCAGTAAAGTCAAAGGTCAATTTGAGAAAAGTTACTTGCCCAACTGGAGCGATGAGCACTTCCTGATTAAACGGCGCCTACCCCGACAGCAGCGAGTCTATCAATTGGAAGATCTTCAAGGGGAACCGTTGCTAGGGACGTTTTACGAGACGGAATTACAGCCTGTCGTAAAAACACAGCAAGACTACTACACGGTGGAGCAGATTTTGAAAACGGAACGTCGACGTGGCAAACTGTTTCATTTCGTCAAATGGCAAGGCTGGCCCAGTTCCTTCAATTCCTGCGTCGCTGCCAACCAGGTGAAACGACTATAAAGCCAGACACCACTGCCGTCATCCTTCATTCCACGTCCGACCACAGTGCTATGGACAAACAGCAGCTGCCTCTGAACACAGCGTCTCCCAAAACGCGCAAAGCGCAAGTGGGCTTTGTGGTGATACTGCTAACCCTGCTGAGTGTGTTGTACGGAGGTGTGTTTTACGACGTCGCCTATGTCAGCACGTTACTTAACCAACTGAGAACATCAGCCACCAGTGAAACCGGTCTACAGATAGCACCAGTCAATCCCGTATCGAGCCCAGTCACCACCACACCCCGTGTACAAGCCACGTCGAGCTCCACACCAAGCTCCACATCTACACCAAGAACACCCACTACGTCTGACGACCCACCGGCTTTCATCCCTCACAGTGAACAAACAACGACGACCGACGTTGTGCCCACCACCATCATCACTCGCAGTGAACAGACAACGACGACCGACGTTGTACCCACCACCACCACTCCAGTTCACTCGTACCAAATTTACAAGAGCGGGTTACCACGACAACGGATACACCTCGAACCATGGACCCTCGGTGGCAGCATCCCTTCACTTGCGTCATCGCAGGACCGACGGGTTCCGGCAAAACGCATTTCGCCCGGAAGCTCCTTCAACACGCCGACAGCATGATCACCCCACCCATTGCCCGAGTCGTGTGGTGTTACGGAGAATGGCAGGAAACGTATGCAGCAATGCCCCACATCACGTTCGTGGAAGGCCTACCCAACCTGGCCGATATGGAACCCGACACCTTGGTGGTTCTGGATGATCTCATGGCGGAGACGGATGCGCGGGTCACCCAACTCTTTACCAAAGGCAGCCATCATCGACGGCTCAGCATCATCTACATTGTGCAAAATCTGTTCAGTAAAAACAAAGAACATCGGAACATCAGCTTAAATGCCCACTACATGGTGGTCTTCAAAAACCCGAGAGATACCACTCAACTGCTGCACCTGGCGAGACAGATATATCCCGGCCGCACACCGTTTGCGTTGGAAGCCTTTAAAGATGCCACAACCCCTCAGCACGGGTATATGCTCTTCGACCTCAAGCAAGCCACCCCCGACCACCTTCGACTACGGACCGGCATCTTTCCCGGAGGCCCACCACGTGTACTTGCAAAAATAATGTAAACACACCCACAGTGGCGCCCCCAGCTGGAGTGTGTGTGTGTTTGATGATGGAGATAATAAAAAGAATGAATACCACAGCAGGGTTGACTTTGTCTCTGAGGTGGATAAAAAGGGCAGAGTTGTGGGTTCTGGCATTAGTTGTACATGATGTCTGCACGAGTACGGAAGCACGCCCCGACGCTCCGTGTATTGAAGACGGCCCCACCCGAGTTGGTGCGAACCATTGTACGCGGTGCGGACCCTGACCTTGTACGCTGTCTGTGCGAGATCGGGTACAACCTGTTAAAAGGCAACGTACCACTCACTCCGGCTCAGAAGACCAAGTTGACCAAGCATAAGACAGGTCTCCGAACCCTAGTCCACAAGCGGGTCCCTCAAACACAAAAGAAAAAGGTGTTACAGAAAGGCGGCTTTCTCGGGGCCATCTTAGCACCGTTGGACGCTTCCGTGTTGGGTCCAGTATTGGGTGGACTCTTCGGCCGACAATGAACCACACGAAAAAAATGGTCCTTGTCGAACCACGGTTCCTTCAAAACCTCCAATCGCCCTACCCTGTCCCACCTACGGTGAAGACCATAAACACCCTCGATGGAGAGAGGCAACAGATCTTACAGACCGGGGTTAAGCGACAGTGAGAAAGTACAACGGTACAATGAGACGCTTCAACGGTACCTGACGTTCATGGACCAATACAAAACCCTCTCTACCTCACCACCACCACCACCACCACCACCACCACCACCACCACCACCACGTGACACACCGCCGACCTCAGCACCGCTCCAACAGCCGCCATTACCAGGGGTAGCACCCACAGCCCCACAGTGGATGGAAGACGAAGTGCTGAAGAGTGTACCTGCATCGTTCAAGAAACAAGCTGGCCTGGTATTACAACGGATGAAACAGAATCCTAACATGACTTGGAATGATAAAGGCGAACTACTGGTACAGAATCAGGTGGTCCCGGGACCCACATGACGGATTTAGTGAATGACCTGATGCGTAAACGCAGGTCGCACACGGATCCTCGAGGATGGGAGGTCTTCGCTCAAGGCTTGAAAGACATGCATGTACCACAGGAATTGGTGGGGAACCCCCACCGCTGGGCCTTTATGCAGCGAACCCAGCAATCGCCGAGTGGCCCACTACCTTATTGGGAAGCCGAATGGGAACCGGAGTCACCCCCCAAAACTCCACCACCACAACGGGCACCTTCTTTTCAGACCTTTAAAAAACCACCCTCGATCAGGACACCCCACATCTCCAGAGCCGTGACACGTAGCAAGTCAACGCGACGAACACGACGCCGGACACAACCGCCCAAGGCCTGGAACACCTATTAAAACCAACAGCAGCAGCAGGACAGCTCAGTCGCCATGTTTTACCTCACCCTACCCAGTAACAGTTCGCTGGATGTGTTTCCTGACAACACCTTGGCCAAGTACGTGACCCAGTTACCGCAACCGTTGCATTTACCTGGGCGCTGGGAATGTGGCCTCGTGGATATCCAACACCCTTACTCGTGGTACAACGTGCGAGCCAATGAAGTGTGGTACGAGGTGACCTACGAAGGCAAAAACACCCGACTCACCCTCCCCGAAGGCCAATACGATACCTCCAAGGAGTTCATGGGTGGGCTGTCAAGACTGTTGCATTATAAGGCTCTACGGGAGGTCACGAATACTTCAAAACCCATCAAATCCTTTCCCTTCAAGAATCCCGTGGACTTCGATTACAACGCACACAACGACAAGGCACAGCTTATCGTCACCGCCAACGCGAGTGTCGTACTGAGTCCTATCCTACAACAAATGCTGGGTTTCGATCTACAGACGTTCGCTGGTCCCACCGCCCATCAAGGCGAGATCCCGATGGATATGAAGTCGGGTATGTCGGGACTCTACGTCTACTCGGACGTGGTGGACAACCACATCGTGGGCGATATCAACACACCTCTGTTACGGGTGGTCCCCATTAAAAAGACGTATGGAGATCAAGTCACCCACAGTTTCACCCACATGCTCTACTTGCCCGTACGACAAACCGACATCAACACGATCACGGTGGATATAAGAGATGACACGGGACGACCGGTGGCATTCGAACGCGGGAAAGTGGTGCTGACACTTCATTTTCGACAAGCACGTGCTCCCCACTTTGCATAATGAAAGTACCTTACGAGTGCGATGCACGCAGCTATATGGACTATTATGCCCAACAGGCCGGGGGTGGCTTTCCGGTCTTTAGCGGTGCACGCATGCAACGAGGACATGGGCTGGGGAACATACTCGGCAGCATCGTCAAAACGTTCCTGCCCTTGGTGACGCGCGGGGTGAAAGCAATCGGTAAACAAGCGGTACGCAGTGGACTGCAAGTGGCCGGTGATGTCTTGGGGGGTACGGCACCCAAAGAAGCCTTGAAACGGCGGGCCAAAGAAGCGGGAGGCGTCTTGGTGGCCAAAGCACAACGCACCGTAGGGAATAAAAGAGCTGCCCCACCGAGACCACGCACCAGTCGACGACCGACCCAGCGACGACGCACATCGAAGACCCAGGATATCTTTTCTTAAACATGTCCTTGATCCACGCCGAGTCCTGCCCTCCACCAACAGTGAATTTGATTTGTGGACCGTGCCGCCCACACAGACCAGTGCCGAACAAGGATTATGGGTGGAGCATCTCCCGCTCTCCAGCATCAACGAAACAGGGCCCATCGAGTTCACCATCAGTAATGCGGATACGGCCTATGTGGATTTAGCCCATACATACTTGTATGTGAAAGCCAAGGTGGTCAATGGGGATGGCTCCAGAATCATCCAAGCTGCAACGGTGGGCCCGACGAATCTCTGGCTGCACTCGATGTTTCAACAGGTGGATATTTTTCTCAGCGACAAACTCATCAGTGACTCGACCAACACGTACCCCTATCGAGCCTACATCGAGACACTGTTGTCGTATGGCCGAGAGGCTAAAACATCTCAGCTGACAGCCGCTTTATTCTACCAGGACACACCTGAGCACATGGACACGGTGGACAATGTGGGATATAACAAACGGAAGGCTTTCACTGCGAACATTGCCTCGGTGGATCTCATGGGTCGACTGCACGCAGACATGTTCATGCAAGACCGGTACCTCTTGAACAAGATCCCCATCAAAATCCGACTGATACGGGCGCCTCCGACCTTCGCCTTGATGGCCACTAACGTAGAGGGGCATGCAGCTGACTATAAGATTGTTATCCAAGACGCAGTCCTGTATGTCCGAAAAGTGAAACCGAATCCAGCTGTTCAATTGGGACACATGAAAGCCTTGGAAACAAAACCAGCCAAGTACCCTATCCGACGTGTACAAACCAAAGTGTTCTCTGTGCCTGCTGGAAATATGGGCGCCAACAAAGAAAACCTGTTCCTGGGGGAACTACCCAAGAGATTGATCCTGGCCTGTGTGGAAAATGCCAGTTTCAGCGGAGCCTACCCAGAGAATCCGTTTGACTTTAAACATTTCGGCATCAATTTTGTGGCCCTGCATGTGGATGGACAACAGGTCCCAGCCACAGCCTTAACACCGAACTTTGGGCGCAGGAATTTCATTCGAGCCTATCATAGCCTGTTTACAGCCACCGGTCAAATCAACCAGGACGAAGGGAATTTGATCAGTCGGGAGGACTACGGGAACGGATACACGTTGTTCTGTTTCGATCTGACCCCCACCTTAGAAAACGACCATCAGCTGGCCCTAGCCAAGCAAGGCAATTTACGGTTGGAAATCCACTTTGCACGAGCCCTAGCGACCACCGTCAATGTGATCTGCTACGCCGAGTTTGACAATATCATTCAAGTGGACAAGGCGCGCAACGTCCTGTGTGACTTCTCCACCTAACATGGATACAGACCAGATAACCACCGTGCTGGAGAATGACCCAGAGACACGTATGGTCTTTCAAGGGGTGTTCGCCCGAGATGTGTTCCCATTAGACCGTATGTATCCTGCTGCATACGTTCTCAACACGGACCCGATGGATCGGCCCGGTGAACATTGGGTGGCCGTGTACTTGACAGAACAGCAGGGCGAATACTTTGACCCGTACGGCCTGCCACCCCTCCATCCCGATTTAACAGACTTCATGGATCAAGGCACAGAGACGTGGTGTTGGAACAGTCAAACGTTGCAAAGCCTGACCAGTAGCGTGTGCGAACAATATTGCTTGTTTTACCTGTACCATCGATGCCGGGGAAGACCCTTATCTACCATCGTACAGATGTTTGTCGAGTACCCCAAGGCCGAGGACCGCGATGTACTCGTATATGACTGGGCCGCCCATCATTTCAATGTACAAGCCCCGTTCTGGGCTTAAGTTCTTTCAATGTACAACGCCCGCTGTTCTGGGCTTAAGTTTACAAGCCCCCTGTTCTGGGCTTCAGTTCTTTCAATGTACAAGCCCCCTGTTCTGGGCTTCAGTTCTTTCAATGTACAAGCCCCTTGTTCTGGGCTTCAGTTTTCACGTGGTTGTTCTCACGTTGTTGTTGTTTCACTGAATAAAAAATGAGATCTCACCAAAAAACCCTGTCTTGTGTGTTTTCTATATGAGCATAATGCATGAAACTGGCTTTGAACACCGTATTAGCCAATCAGTGGCCAAGAATGGAGCCAAAGGTAACCCATCCATGTCCAGAAAACATTACCCGGGTGTACAAGAACCCTTTTATCGATCGCTGATTGGTCCAAAAGGAACTGCCCATGCTTCCCAGGTTAATTTACAATCCCCTTTTGGGGTTCAAGCTCTGTATATCGATGCCGCAACATTGTCGCCGAACCTTGCCGAAAGGGAGACCTTTAACCTTTTGACTCGACATTCATCCGCGCGCGCGCTGCGGATTCATCCGCGCACTTCCGGATAACCCGCGCGCGCGCTGCGGCATCAGATCACTCCTGCGCGCGCGCGCTGCGGCCGGGGCGGGCCGGGCCGGGCCGGGGAAAAACCCCACAGACAGGTCAGTACATGCATTCCTATCATGTTCCCAGGTCACACCCCATTCACACACAGACCCTCCTGCATACCCGGATGCAGGCGCAGACGTCAGCGAAATTCTGGCGGGAAAAACCCCCACAGACAGGTCGGTACATGTCCTATCATGTTCCCAGGTTACGCCCCATTCACCCAAACCGGAAGTGACGTCATACTCCTAATTTTACATGCACCCATCCATGACTGGATGCCCCTTCACGAATGCTTCGCTTTGATACCTCTCTCGACTCCATCGGACCATTCGTGGCCCACCTAGACCGCAAAAACGTCTATTTCCACACCCGTTTCCCACAACTCCCTGTCTACGCATGCGCAGAATGTGGACAACGGCCGAGACACTACTCCAGGCGATTGCTCCCTCACATAGGCTTCACATGGATACCGCACTCGACTCCATCGACCCATTAGTGGCTCGCCTAGACCCCAACGTCTATTTCCATACACTTTCTCTACTGCGCATGCGCAGAATGACGTCAGTTCCACGTCACACCCAGCCCGTTGGAGACTTCCTCACGACTGCTTTACATGGATACCTCACTCGATCCCATCGGCCCACTAGTGGCCCACCTAAACCCCAACATGTCTATTTCTATACTACGGCCAGACTGCGCATGCGCAGACTATGCACAACGAACGACACACTAGCCCAGGCGGATGCGCTCACGAGAGTTTCAAAATAAGACCTCATACGACACCATAGGATCATTAGGGGCTCACCTAAACCCTAACACGGCTATGTCCACACCCTTTTCCCAGAATTCCCTGTCTGCGCATGCGCAGAATGTGGACAATGGCCGAGACACTAGTCCAATCGGATGCCCCCTAACCTAGGCTTCACAGTGATACCTCACTCAACTCCATCGGCTCATTAGTGGCTCACCTAGATCCCAAAACGTCTATTTCCATACCCTTTGTCTATTGCGCATGCGCAGAATGACGATATTCCGACCCATCATCCACCCAGTGGGATGCCCCCTCACATAGGCTTCACATGGATACCTCACTCGACCCCATCGGTCCATTAGTGGCTGCCCTAGATCCCAAAACGGCTATTTGCATTCCCTTGGTCTACCGCGCATGCGCAGAATGACGATATTTCAACCCCACACCCAGCCCATCGGATGCCCCCTCACATAGGCTTCACATTGATATTTCATGCAACTCTATCGGCCCATTAGGGGCTCCCCTAGATCCCAAAATGTATATTTCCATAATGGTGGGGAAAACCCAGTACAAGCTCCCACGGACCTGACCGAAGAAATACGGAGGTAAACGACATTGTGGGGGGAAATCCCAGCACATATTCCTCTCACCGAAAAGATACGGAGATGAACGACACAGACAGGTCTGTACATGTCCTATCATCCTCCACACCCCATTCATCCACACCGGAAGTGACGTCATATGTCACGCTCCATTCACCCAGACCGGAAGTGACGTCACACGTCACAGCGCCCCCTGGCGGAAAAAGGGGAACCAAGAGTTACCTCCCCGGCTAAATATGAGTGAATTTAACGGCTCTATACTACTAGCGTCACCTGGAAGAAGGTATGGAGCTACCACCCACCGAGGCCCTACATAATGCGATCAACATGCGCAAACAGCTGTTCGGGTCATATTACCGTTACAGTATCCTGGCCTGCCCGACGACGATAGAACAAACGGATCAGAGCGAACATGGCCGAAGATTGAATTTTATGATATGGCGGCTTCTGACTGGACAAGAGTAGCCGAGAATACACCTAAAGGGCAAGAACGAATATGACCGATGCAGCCCAAAATGGCTGCTTCTGATTGGACAAGAGCATACTTGAATTGTAAACATACCCAACGTGGGTATGATGTGATGGAGGGGATAATGAACTATATGAAAACTTGTGAACGTGTTGATCTTTTTTTCTGTCAATCCTCCTCCTCCTCCTCCTCATCTTTCTCCTCACACGCACACACAGGTAACTCTATCAGGTATCTATCCCTGAACTTTTCAGCATCAGTTAACCCATGGCCGCGTGACCCCCCCCCCCCCCCCCGCCGTGTTCTACAGCGCGAGACAGAGAAAACAAGGTGCCACACCCAATACCAGAAATGTCTATTAGTGGGTTCAACACTGGGACTAACAATGAAATAAATTAAGCGTACGGTCTTATTTAGGGTCAGATCACTCTTACTGGGCCGTCACGTGACCGGAAGTGACCTTTGGCCCGGATGTTAGCTTTGACTCGGAAGTGACGTCACCGGAATTGGCATCATCTTTGAGAGATTCTATTTCACAAATCGAGTGAGAAAAGGGAAGTCTGCTTTCATAAAAATAAGAAAAACAAATAAATTACAAGATGGAATTTCTTTCTCACGTTTAACTTGTTTCCATCGTGAAATTGGTTAACCAAGCTACACAAATGGACCTATATCCACCAACATAACCTGACTCAGCTGACAGAATCACTCGCCAATTGAGAGACATACAAACGTCTACTGATATTGGCACGATGCCAAGCGAGACCGGAGCATCATGCCAATATCAGCGGACCAGTTTTTTCAACAAAGGGGAGAAAGGATGTCAAAGTTTACCAGATTTTATCAACATTTAATTATAATCTTTGTTGGTAATCAATTTGAGAAGTGCAATAGAATAGAAATGATGTTGTCATAGGCGTGCTCAATGGTTCTACTCTACGCACGGTTAGTTTGGAAAAGTTTATAAATTTTAGGGCGCGGGCTTTTCGCTTGCCCTAAAATATGAACTTTCCCAAACTAACCAAGCGTAAAATAAACATTGAGCACGCCTGTACGAAAACAGTATTTCTTAAATGTCCGGTAGGAAAAATGCCTGGCTTTTTTTGGTTTGCAACTCAGGTAAGACAAAAGTTATATACTTTTTTCGGAAGAGATAGATGGGAAATATTGTTTCCTGAGATATTATTCTACTCATACCGGTAAGCTTGACCTATTATAGTATATAATGATTTCTTTTATTACTATAATACAGGCATATACTCGGTGTATATTACATACCGGTAGTTTTTCATTTCAGTTTAAGGAAGAATGTTTTGATAGGCGTCATCAATTGATGATCAACAAAGATATATACAACGAAAGGTTGAAAAATATTGAAATTTTTGCCATGCGTGTATTGAAACGTCAGGCCGTAATTATATATAAAGAGTTTTTAAAAATATATATATAGAATAATAGATTAGTTAAATCAAAGAATAATTATCGATTGAATAATTAAATTGCGGGTGCCTTTTTGTAGTATCATCAGACGGCGGGCACCTGCTGCTGCTGCTGCTGCTGCTGCTGCTGCATGTACTGAGGGTCAAGGTCGCTCCTGTACGGAAAGGTCATCAAAGGTGACTTCCGGTTTCTGGACAACTGTAAATATGGGCCTGAAACAGTAAAACTGAAGTGCTGCAAGTTTCTCCTCTGAAATCCTAGAATTATTGGCATCCCGAAACCAGTGTACGTGTACATTTTCAGCAAGTAATCACCTAAATCACTGTCCAATACAAGGGTGAGTTGACTTGTCTATAAAGGGAGCTGCTCGAAGGGCACTGACAAAAATTATGGGCTACGATTTGCAACTTGCAGCAGCCGGCTGTCTGTCTGTCACTGTCACTGTCAGTCGAAAATTCATTTTCAGATTTTAGCGTGGGGACTGCCATGTCAGTCCAGTGACTAATACCCATAAGTTTAAATCCCATCGAATTTACAGATAAACAACAACAACAACAACAACAACAACAAGGTTTCAATTAGTGTCGATAGACCTAATGTAGTCAGTGCAGTCCATGAGAATTTTGAGAAGACTAAAACATATAAGATTATAACAGTATTATAAGTAGCCAAATTTTCATGTCTTCATTCCTTTCTACTACACGCGGTTGGGGAAAATACCTTGATCGACGTATAATACGTCGATCAAGGTATTTTCCCTTGATTTACCTTGATCTAGTCCACTATGATGTGACTGGAATACGTCCTACTTCAGTATGTTGATGCCTACTGTGTCCAGTCACAGACTGCCATCTCGTTTCCAGAGGCGGAGCTCCAGACCTCTAAAATCATCAAATTTTGATGCAATAAAACACTGACTTGATTACTGACTGGTTTGAATGAATTCATGCAGCATACCTTTACAAAATGCACATTCCAGGCATCTTTCAACCTCAGAAAAAAACATCGGCACATAAAAAGGTAAAAAAGTTAGGCAGTTTTCGTTGTTGGCATGCGCAAGGAAGTGACTTCAGACAGACATCGACACATGTTAGTGATCACGTGATACTTGAAATACGGGGTCTTAGCAAATTTTCACTAGAAACGGACCCAGGTATTATGCAAATCTAGCACAATAGTTGGAAAGTTTGTGCTTGGTTTAACGAAATTCTTGGATGACCCGTTCGCCTACACACACTTGCGTACATCCCATGACAGGCCAGAATGCTTTATGGAGCCGTATTGTAAATTAGTAACGCCATCTTACACAAGTATTTTTTGAGCTGCGATAAAGTGAAAGTTTCTCGTCTCCAAGGAACTTTACCTAGAGTGTCTCAGATGTGTGGCGTGTGTTATTTTGTGTGCTGAAACATCAGCAATTCATTTATACTGCTGAGTGTGGTTGTCAGTTCTTTATTTTCTCAAAATCTCATCATTTTCCAAGGCCGTTCTGGAGCAAGATTTCTGCAACTGGACTCCCATTACTCGAACATCCAAATAATAAAAGTAAGCTGTCAGTCACCCATTGTATTGGACTATGCCTTGATCGGGGTAGTATACGGTTAATGGAGTTCCGAATCACTTTTTACATCGAGAGACTGCTAGCAATTGTTCTTTTATGTGTTGAGAGTGACTTTGGTCTTTCGTTAAACCTTTAATTCTCTCTCTCTCTCTCTTCTTATTTTAGGAAAATCTGTCGTCTACAATTGTATCTAGAAATTTCTTCAATCAGGTTTGTCAATCAATGAGAAAATTGCCTCTGTTTCAGTGCACCAGCATGGGCAGTTGCGAATCATTTTGGTGAGATGTGGATTACGCTTTCTAGCAGCTGTTACAGGCACTGAGAATGAAATTTTTCTCAGCCTAGGAGTCATCTTCTAATCACTCATAGGCCAGTAAATCCCTGGAGAAGATTTCAATGCTGGCTTCGCCTCGCACTGTGAACGAATTATTAACTAATGCAATCCAGACACAAAATGATGCGCAAATCGAGTGTTGTCAAAAATGCTCTGAACATGAATTCCAACATGACGGAATCACAGTTTGGAAGGTATTTTAAAAGTTTGAAGCGCTGGTTTAGTAATACTGAAGATGAGTGAGATTGGGAAGACAAGGGGGAATATCAAATTTAAAATTTTGAAGAAAACTAAAATGATTCATTCAAATTTTTAGACTTTCGTCAGTAGCTAGAATTTGATACTTTGCATAACATTCAAGAGATGATCTTCACTTTGTTCTGATATCTTATTGTCTTGTCATCACGAGCAAAATAATGGTCTGTCTCATAAGTGATCGGAAAGCTATAGACTACATGTAGTATTTGTTGCTGAAATCTTAACCTGCTATCAATGAATAGCCATATTCCTCCATTTGGAGGTCTCTGCAACAGAAATTATCTCCCTTGACTGTCCGCTAGGTGGCGTGTCTCCGCGCATGTCCGTCCTCTTTTTCCTGTTGCAGTCTTGGTAACAAGACGTGTTTTGGATAAGAGTCTCTGTTTTCAAGTAATCTGAGATATTCTAGACGTATCCTAGGGTTATTTATACGGAAATTTCATTCTACAAGTAGCTATGTCCGACGTAGTCACCCCTACTGTCAAGCATTCCAAACGTTGCGAATCATGTCGACATTTTTGGCCCAAAGAAGACTCACATTTGTTTTGTTTTAAATGTCGGGCCCAAATTTGCTATAGACAGGTGACCTGCCGGGAGTGCGTTGATTGGGACGACCTTACCTGGCATAGGTATGCGGGAGCTCGTCGCAAGGTCCTTCTCAAGGCGGCTGCCGATATCAAGAGAAGCCCGGGCGAAAAACAGATAGCTACGCAAGCTCTTCTCGCCGATCTCAGCGTGAACGAAGACCTGGAGATGCCTACCGGACTCCCGACTTCAAATGTTCAAGCCAGCGTCAGCCCCCAGGTTCCGCCAAGTGGAAGGGTGCAGCAAACGGCGTACAGTCCTGTGGAGAGCTCACAGTTGGCCGGGACCAAGCCCACGTTCATCCTGGGAGACTCCACCGACCGACGAGAGGACCCGGGCCCCAGTCACCACACAGAAAATGAAGACTCGGACGGGGCCCGGGACCAGCCTATGGATCGGGACACGACACCCCAGCGGGATCCCGGCGACCTTAGGCTTACAGCTTCCAAGAGCAGGAGTCCGTCTGTGACCCGGAACCGGAGCAGCGATTGCAGTTCCCCTCCCGTTTCCCGTGGACGGCGGTCTTCCATCTCTTCGTCCAGATCTCCATCGAAATCAAGAACTCCGAACAGTAGTGGGAGAAAGGAGAAATCTCACTCCAGGACGCGAGAGGAGACTCGACATGGGAAGTTTAGAGTCCGGACCCGGTCCCCGGTACGGGACCCCGACTCCAAGGACAAGGGCACTAAAGACCCCACCCGGATCCGGGCCCCGGAACGGGACTCCGCCTCCAGGGACAAGGACAAAGACCGGATCCGAACTTCCGTACGGGAGGTCAAAGCTTCGAAAGTGGACAAGTCTGAGGATCGGACCCGGGCCCCGGGGCGGGACCCCAAGCCCAAGTCAACTTCGGACAAGTCCAAAGAACGAACCCGGACCCCGGATCGAGACCCCAAGCGCAAGTCGGCCTTGGATAGGTCAAAGGAGCGGACCCGGGCCCCGGACCGTGATTACACCGGATCCACAGTCGACAAGTCCGAGCATCGGACCCGGAATTCCAGGGATTCTTCCACTAAGATCTCCAGGCGATCCCGGACCCCGGAACGTGACACTTCTAAACGGTCGAGACGCAGTCGGACCCCCGACCGAGATCGTCAACGACCCAGATCTCGCACTCCCCCTCGCTATCGGTCTCACAGATCCCGTAGCCGGTCACGATCACCGAGGGAGGTGCTTTCTCGTCATCGTCGCCGATCTTCATCAGAGACACGTCACGGACGAGACTCGTCGCATCATCAGCCGGAAACTAAGTCTAAGCAGACACCCAAGCCGTCGGGGAACCCTAAAGTCATGACGGAACCCCGGAGTGAGCTGAGTTCGATACAGCAGACCCGGACTCAAGACCGGGCCCCGCTTCCGGCAGCCTCGACATCGGGGGGGCGTGAAAAGGATCGTTCGAGTCCCGAGTCCGACTCTGATCAACACGACTATTTCCCGGATGACCACCAGTCAACATCTGCTTCCTCACCGGAAAAGTCATCTTCCCCAACTCACGGTGCAGCGGAGGAACATGATGAATTAGCATTCAAGGCAAAGATTGCGGCATTATATACCCTCCTCCCGCAGATGCCGAGGTCGGAGGTAGGAAAGGAGGACGCTGATTCCGATGAGCCACCTCGCAAACGTAAGCGGGCCACGGCAACGTCACTCTTCGCCACAGACAAGCCAGCTCCGGTGGAGACCCCACTGACGTGCGCACCATCTCCGGAGTCTTTACTTCTGATGAAGGACCTGGACCGGCAGCTCAGGAGCTCCGCATCCTTCAAGAGACCGAGTGCTTACAGCTTCTATGCATTGCACAACGCCGTCTTACCGACCAAACACCCAAAGCTGGACAGGGATTTGGACAGGGTTTTGAAGATAACTAAGCCACCCCCTGTGGTACTCCCGGCCAAACAAGTTTACCTCATGGAGGACATGATGCTAGCGCAGCACAGGATCACTTCCTATTCTGATTGGTTCCTGGCGGCTACCTCCAAGTTGGTGTTAGACCCCGCTAACAGACAAGTAGATGCCGACGGCAATGCGACGACGGTGTTATCTACTACACAGTTGGACTTTTTCAAGGGTTTCATCGATACACTCAACAAAGCCAACGCCCATGTCATGGAGACCGGTCTCCTCTCGTATGCCACCATGGTTCAAGCTCAACGTTCGGCCTATTTAAAGAACCCGAAGGCGGAGGTACTTCAATCTGTCAAGACGGAATTGGCGCAACAACCCCTATCTGCGCGGTACTTGTTTAACAACGCCATTCCGGTCATCATGCCATCGGTCAACGACGAGAAGACCTCCCGCCTTGTTGGAGCGTTAGCACAGCGACCTGGCAAGGGCAAGTCCAAGGGCAAGACAAAGTCTACCAGAGGAGGACGCCACGGACAGTCTTCCTGTCAGGACTCGGGCGCCTTCCCTACTCAAGACACGCAAGCCAATTTTCGTCCCTACGGCAGAGGAAAATCTCGGGGCGGCCGTGGCAAGAAGTCCTCCGATAGAGGCAGAGGCAAGCCCGATAGATACTGACTGCCACCGATCTCCACTTCACTTCAATCATCCAGTCATCAATTTCATCCTTCCATCTTTTCAACACTTCACTCATCCGGTTGTGGGCGGACGCCTGCAGTTCTTCTGGAGGAATTGGGAGCTCATTACAAAAGACAAGTGGGTCATCAGATCGCTCAGAGAAGGCGTTTTCTTCACCTTCCTGCAGTACCCCAAACTCATCACCAGGCCCAAATCATCACGCCTCCCAATTCGTCCAGAACATACAAAGACCTTGTTGGAATCCGTAAACACCTTGGTGGAAAAAGGCGCGGTTCGAGAACTACCTACGGAAGAGGAGAGTGCGGGGTTCTACAGCCCAGTCTTTCTGGTACCCAAGAAGGGAACAGACAAACTCCGCATGATCATCGACCTAAGGCGACTCAACCAGACTATGGCTCCACCACCAAGGTTCAAAATGACATCAATACCATCATTACGGTCCCGCCTACAACCGGGAGACTGGATAGCCTCCATCGATTTGCAGGACGCCTACCTTCACGTTCCTATCCATCCACTTCATCGGCGTTACCTGCGCTTCATCATTGCCGGGAGACGATTCGAGTGGCAGGTCCTACCGTTCGGCGTCTCGATCGCTCCTTGGTGTTTCACCCGCATCACATCACCACTCATGGCCTTCTTTCATCTCAGGGGAATCCACATAGAGTCCTATATAGACGACATTCTCATCTGGGAGTCAGAGATGCCAGTACTCAAGTCGCACATCCAGTTCGTTCTACAAGTCCTACGGCATGTGGGATTCATCCGCACCCGGACAAGTCGGAACTGGAGCCGGCTCAGACACGTCAGTACATCGGGGCGGTCTTCGACACCTGCAAGCAGCTGGTTCTACCAACCGAGGACCGTTGGTCAAAGATACAAGCTCTCATCCCAACGTTTTTATCCTGCCAATCGCAACGTTTACGTCTGTGGCAAGGCCTCCTCGGACTCTTAACATCCACCCAGGACCTGACGCAGTTCGGCAGGATACAGGTGCGTCCGTTGCAGTTCCATCTACAGCCGTACCTACGGGCGAGAGCACTCAACCCTTGGGTCCCCGTTCTGGATCATCTTCATCCCTTCATAGAATGGTGGCAGTCCAGGGAGAATGTGATGTCTGGAATTCCGCTTCAGCGACCGTGGCCGGAGATTCAAATATTCACGGATGCATCGTTAGTGGGTTGGGGAGCCCATCTAGGCGAACAGCGGATAGCCGGCAGATGGACCCCACAACAAGCGAAACAGCACATAAACATCCTGGAGATGACGGCAGTGAACATGGCAATCCGTCATTGGAGTCCACAGCTGTACAACAAGTCAGTGTTGATTGCGACCGACAACACCACGGTGGTCAGCTATATCAACAAGCTGGGAGGAACAAGATCCCTATCATTATTCCAGGAGACATGGACCCTGTTCCAGTGGGCACAAGATCAGCGATGCCAGGTCACAGCGCGACATGTTCCGGGGCACCTGAATGTCATCGCCGACAGTCTCTCCAGACCGGACAAAGTACTGCAAACGGAATGGCACCTCCACACAGAAGCCTTCCGACAGCTGGCGTCGATCTGGGAACGACCGTTAGTGGACCTGTTCGCGACCAGGAACAACGCCCAGATCCCGACTTTCGTCAGTCCGATCTCCGACCCTCAAGCTTGGGCGATCGATGCGTTCACCCTCAACTGGAGCAACCTCCTTGCCTATGCTTATCCACCAATTGCGCTCATTCAAGAGGTCTTGTCCAAGATAATGGAGCACGACTGCGTCATCCTCCTAGTGATACCATGGTGGCCGCATCGCCCGTGGTTCCCGTCACTTGTGCATCTGCTAACGGATCAACCACGTCAACTACCTTGGTGGACCGGACTACTCGATCAACCGCACGGAATCCGGCACCACGACCCGCAATGGCTCAACCTACACGTCTGCAGACTATCAAGGATTCCCTCGCAGAACAGGGGTTTTCAAGGCCAGTTGCGGAAGCGATGGCAGCAGCAAACAGGACATCCACGTCACAGCTATACCAGTCAAAGTGGACTTACTACAGCGTTTGGTGCGAGGCCAGAGGACTCGATCCCAACACTACCTCTGTTCCTATAGTGGCGGACTTCCTGTTGCACCTTCACCAGGACAGGAAGCTACAGCCAAGTACCATTGAAGGTTACCGATCAGCCCTATCAAGAGTCCTGAAACTGACGGCTGGAATTAATATTGGACAGGATGGCAACCTAGCAGCGCTCCTCCAGTCATTTTCCTTGCAATCTCACAGAACACGTCAGTTACTACCAAAATGGGACCTGGGTGTGGTTTTGAGTGCATTTCTACGGCCACCGTTTGAGCCCCTGCATTTAACAACCATCAAGGCGTTATCCTATAAGACAGCCTTCCTTGCGGCATTCGCCTTAGCTACAAGAATTTCCGAACTTCACGCATTGGATCGGAGTTCCCTAGCTTGGACTGCAGATTGGTCTAGAGTATCCTTTCGCCCGATCCCGGAGTTCATTGCAAAGAATGAATCTACTCGGCAGGGACCGTGCGCACAAAGACTCTATCAAATTCCCTCGTTAACAGGCTTCGTAGGGCCACGGGAGGACGACCGATTTCTGTGTCCAGTGAGAGCACTACGCCACTACATCCAAAGAACGGACCCGGATAGAGGCACGAGACGACTCCTATTCCTGTCACTACAGCCGGGTGCATCAGCCGACATCACAAAGAACACTGTTGCGGCTTGGCTGAAAAAGACCATTCATTGGACATACCAACTAGCCATCGACGCCCCACCTCTCCTGTCTAGGGCATCGTCCCATGAAATAAGGGCCATCGCTACATCGTGGCCACTGTGGAAGAACCTGTCACTGAACGACATCATCGATGCATGTGCCTGGTCTTCAAACTCTACTTTTGCAGACTTCTACCTTAGAGACATGTCAGTGCAGACAGACAGGGTGACTACGTTGGGCCCGCTAGTGGCAGCCCAACGCGTAGTTCGTTAATTCCATCAAAGAAAAAGGGGGGGGGCGCAGCAGAAGCAAGCAAGCAAGATCCCGACACTTCGGTAAGCATGAACAAGCATACCATGCCGGAGACGAAGGGACCTCAAGGACTCGATGACATCACCTGATTATCTGGCGATTAAGTAATCGGAAAACTGGGCGGTACAATACTCCACCATTTCACCGTATTACTTGTAATTTCCTTGAGCTCCCTTAGCCTCTATACGACATGGGAATTATCAGGATATTACTGGGCATACCAGATCTAAACTATCAGGACAGGGCGTGCTCCGCACAAGTCCAACAACAAGACTACAAGGCCGGCTCCCCATCCTCCTCCGTTGGGAGTCTGGCTATTCATTGATAGCAGGTTAAGATTTCAGCAACAAATATGAAACATTTATAAATAATGTTGGTATTTGTTATGAAATCAAACCTGCTATCAATCTTAATTTGCCCAACCCATCCTCCCCACTCGCTGCGGCCTTCACGCAAAACACGCCTTACGCCGCACGGGAAAAAGAGGACGGACATGCGCGGAGACACGCCACCTAGCGGACAGTCAAGGGAGATAATTTCTGTTGCAGAGACCTCCAAATGGAGGAATATGGCTATTCATTGATAGCAGGTTTGATTTCATAACAAATACCAACATTATTTATAAATGTTTCATTATCACCCTGTTTGGCAATTAGGCTAATAACTACATGTAGTCTACGGCTTTCAAGTTCTTGGGAGCAAGATTTCCCCCCAACGTACATGTAACAATTTATGAATGCTGAACATCCCACCCCACCAGTTATTTACCTATTACAACTCGTCCATGTATTATCCAAAGAAGCTGACGGTGACCCAATCTATTCTTTCTAAGCCATCCACTAAGACATTTAATGATAGCTTTAAACAAGCAAGTATATTAACCAGTGGGGAAATGCATGAAGGTTTTCTTTTCAGCATGCCCATTCAATTACCGGTATCCCATTTGTTTTCAGATCAGTACTACTGCTGATGATTATAAGTTCGATGCAGTGGCTCATGGGTATTTGAAATGAGCTGGGAATTTCAATACATGCTGGTAGATTGGAGTCCCAGTTGGACTCACTGAAAAAGTAAACCTGTGAGTTTGCTATGTCAGCTGCTTGTTTGGAGCAATTCACACCCACACACAGACACAAACAAGGGGAAATAAGTCCCGATATATATATCTACAGGCCTCCTTGTCCTGCTTTTAAAAAATTTATCCTATTTTGTCCTACCTTTCCTACTTTTTTTCTGAATTTGTCCTAATTTTCACTGATTTTGTTGGTCAAAAAATCTTACTTTATGTACTTGGGAACTTCTTAACTAAGTGCAGGATTTTAAGGAGACACACATGGTTTACAACCAAGAATATTGATATACTGCCTGGTCTTACAGTGGACAGTCAACAGAAAAAGAGTCTGTTAGATTGTCAAGTGTCAATAGCATGGGTATTTGAAGCCAGTGCCGTGTTGATGAAATAAGCTGGGAATTTCATTTTGTCTTACATGCTGGTAGATTGGAGTCCCAGTTGGACTCACTGAAAAAGTAAACCTGTGAGTTTGCCATGTCAGGTGCTTGTTTGGAGCAATTCACACCCACACACAGACACAAACAAGGGGAAATAAGTCCCGATATATATATCTACAGGCCTCCTTGTCCTGCTTTTAACAAATTTATCCTATTTTGTCCTACCTTTCCTACTTTTTAGCTCGCCGTATACGAAGTAGGCGAGGTATTGGGAGAGAGAGAGAGGGGGAAAGTGGCGGTGTTGATGTCGGTGTCCGGTTAAGTTTTTATGTTTAGGCTGGACTTAGAATAATTTTGACTTCTTTTGGACTCTGAAAGTTTTCTGGGTTAATGTTTTTTGTTTAGGCTGGACTTAGAATAATTTTTACTTCTTTTGGACTCTGAAAGTCCAGGAGCTTACATCATGCTACACTTATTCAACCCATCCACTACCCTCGGGGAGCATGTCCCCACCCCTGGGGCACCGATGCCCACCCTCTATCTCCTAACTTACACTTCGCCCGACCCCATACCCTCATATTTCAATTTCTAATTTTGTATCTCTTATTGTGATACTAACCTATTAGGTAGGAGATGCAGTGTACATTGTATAATTATACACAAACACGTCAAATCAACTACAATATATTCCTTTATAGTAATTACTAATAGTTTAATGACATTATTTCATTTCAGAAGTACAATATTAAATAACCGGCGGGGGGAATCCCGCAGTACCGAGCCCCTGGTGGTTTGGAATTTTGTGTCGCCTTTAATGAAGGACACCATTTCCTTCAATTTTGGTATCAAATCCCATTCCTCATCATGATTTAACCTAAAGCTTTTGCACGAACCATATTTGTCCAGGCATTTCACACCCACATCTCAGGCCAAATTTCAATTGTACATGTATTCATAATGACATGTATAAGCTTACGTTTGGAAAAAAAGGTAATCTTTATTTCAAGTTTTATAATATAGTTCATCTTTCAATCCAACTTCAACATCACTGACAAAGAAGTCAAATTTTTATAACAATATGTATTGTCATTGCCAGTGATGTGCAACCTGAAAGGCTCGATCTTTATGCGAAGCTGCATGTTACTGACAAAACCCAAAACGGCGAGCTGCCGGGTTACACATAACCCTTGTTTTCTGAATTTGTCCTAATTTTGTTGGTCAAAAAATCTTACTTGGGAAACTTCTTAACTAAGTGCAGGATTTTTGGTAGACTTAAATGGTTTACAACCAAGAGTATTGATATACTGCCTGGTCTTACAGTGGACAGTCAACAAAAAAGGAGTCTGTTAAATTGTCAAGTGTCAACAGCATATATTTAACAGTCATCCAGATTGGTTCGAATTGAAGGATAAAAATAACCATATTGCATGCAAATTGCTTACATGTACACATTCATGTAAGAATTGTGTTTATTTTCACAACATTATGTCCTACTTTTTTTATGAAAATGTTCTTCTTTTTTGGAACGCTCCAGTGGGGGGCCTATATAAATAGATTTGGAAGTAGTAGTACATGTAGGTTTTTGTGAAGTATAGTTTCCTTCCACTGTATTCTGTAGCACATACATGTTACTAAATTGTAGGCCTGATCTGAGATGTTATCTTCGCGAAATGAGGAAGTTCCTACTCGTAGTTCTATTAAAACAAGATTAATATTTATTCTATTCATGTCTGCATAAATTGCCTGTGAATGCAGTTTTCTCACACTGCACCATGTAAACATCTGGGTTACAAAAAGGAAGCTGAAATTACTACCAATAAATTACATGTAAGAGGCCAAAATCCTTTCATAAAAATATACACCAACTTGAAACATTGTGATTTTTTCCTGGAACTGTATGTACATGTAGGTGTCCTGTCCGGCTACTTTGACATGTCTGATGAAGTCATTGTGGCCTATGACGTGTAATTCGCAAACACCCATATTCACTTTTACTGAATGGTCTGTCAATGAGATGTAACTGAAGTAACATGTTTATATCTTGTCCTTCCATGTGTATAAGCTTGTATAAGCTTGTCCGGCTGATTCAATGCTCCAATGATCTTCTTCAAAGTTCACGGATGTGTTGTCTATGTTGACCTAAGAAACCTATTGATAACTCTTGATGGATATGTGGTGTTCCTGGATGTTCCATGGGGCACTCGGGTATCAAAAGAAATAGCACCCTGCCCGTGGTGTTCCCGGGTGTGATAAGGAACAGGATCCAAACATCGTGATATGACTGTAATATAGTTGAAAGCGATATTATACACTTATTAACTTGTGACGGAGTCAATATCATGAAATCTAGACCCGAGGCCAGACTTGGTCGAGTCGACCTGACTGAGGTCCCAGGCCGAGGTCAGGTCTGCTCGACCAAGTCTGGCCAAGGGTGCAGGTTTTATGATATTGACTATGTCACAAGTTATTAAGTGTTTTATTATACAAAATTTTTAAATTTGAGAGAATCCATCAATCTCCCCACCCATCGCTGTTCTAATTTTGACCTCGAATCACAGAGTAATTGGGAGTTTTATCCCTTCTACCGCGAAGGGCGACCGTCGGCTAAGTTTGCTACCACTAGGATGGCACATGTAAACACTGATTACGTGATCTCAATATTGACTCCTGACCTCACGCGCTTCGCCTGACAACTATGTCACCCGCATCAGCTGGGTCAATGATTGAAAATTATTGACTCGTCGCTGGCTAAAGTTTGACCAATGAAATAACAGAATCCCCCCATGAATATTCAAGAGGTATAATAATATATCATATTTACTCACTCACTTGTCAAATGCCAAGGTCAAAGTAGATGAAAAATCATATTGTTAGGTACCGGACCGGTATGCTGTATTACATTTCACAGTTCACAAAAATATTGACAATGTGACTGCAAAGAGGTAAACTTATTTGGTCAACTTATGAATGATTGTCGTCTTTCCGTATTGACAGTTTACAGAAATGTTGACCATGTGACTGCAAAGCGGTCAATTTATTTGGGGATTGAAGGTAAATTTCACGTTGACCATAAAATATGGTCGAGCTCATACTGCGCAAGTGGTGGGTGCACAGGGCAGGGCATATGTGTTCCTTTGGACACACTCATTTCTCGTTCCAGTCAATTTTTTACTGCCTGCAGTTCTGATCTAGATTGAGTTGTTACCTGTGGGACAGCACATATATATCAACTAATCATCTTGATCTACCAGTATCTACCGGCATTTACCAACCTGACTGATGCAACTGTATGTAAGCTTATGTATGTTCTCGCTCGAAATAGTTGAGGCATGATGGCTAAATGACAAGTAGTCATGTTTTTACTAGTCAGGATAATTGAATTCCTTTCACTAATTTAACTATAGAGGCCTCAACAAATATAGTAATGTTTATGTTCGCTGTGCAAAAAAAATAAAAAACATTTAGATCAGGTTCAAGTCACTTTGATAAGTTTGAGCACACAACATAAGGAAAAACATCATTGGAGCAAGGGTGTTACCTGTTTGGGTAAATTCAAAATGGTATCCGTGAGCTGGCCTCAGAAATGTGCATATTGGGTGTGTGTGTGTGATATTTTTTTTTTTTTTTTTTTTGTCGTAGGCAGACATTTGGTTTTATGTCACACTCAAGGTTATTTCACTGGGGAATGGGGTATGCCTTGGCCCCTGAAAGCATTTGGGCCTGCCTGAGTCTATCTTTCAAAATCCTTGTCCCATGATGATACCATTTGACACCCCTTTCTAAACCATACACTACAGGCTTCTCTAGGCTGCCACATAGACCTTTTTGCTGATCACCTGTAAATTGTTATTTACAAAATCTATTGGAGGGCTGGAGTCAAAGGTTTATAAATTTTTTTAATTACTTTTACAGCGACCAATAATTTTGCATGTTTAATATTCCCTGAAATAAAATATTAATGAGTGAGGTTAATTTATTAATTTATTACATAAGGTGTCAATGGCATCATCATGTACTTGGAAGGGGTGTCAACTGGCGTCACCATGGGGTAATGGCAGTAATTAGCCTCCATGGGGTATAGGGCTAAAGATGACATGAAATTAGAGTGAGGGAGTTTTTATAATACACCAATTCAAAGCAGCCAATAAAAGTTACATGTATATAACCTCTCAGCACTCCTCCCCAATAAATGCCCCCCCCCCTCCCCTCGCCTTTGCTACAATGGGGTAAGAAGTACAACCTGAAGATGTATCATATATGGGAAATTTCACACCTTGGCAAGTTGCTAATGCTAAAAATCAACATGTTCAGCCTGACATTCCAAAATGTGTCCCTGTATATGATGGACATGCTAGGTGCCTGCTATTGAAAAGATCACCCCATAAAGCATACGCTCATAAACAGCTTGTGTCACTTATGTTCCTACTCTCCTTATTATATTCCCCTGCTGTACCACATATTTTGCACCTCTTAGGGGGCGCTTTGCACAGAGCAACCACCGAAGGCCAAGAAATATAACTCAAGATTACAGAAGAGTCTCTGTCTGCTTTGTCTATCACGGCAACCAACAAACAATCTGGGCATCCACCATCTTTTCCCTCAATGGGTGAGAGATCTTTCGGCCAGTCATCATTAACTGTTTCCATCAAATGACCGCTAGGCTGCACAGATTAGTCTCTCGGTAACATATGACATATATGATGTATATATACTTAGTGGAAAAATGCGAGAAACTTGTGAACTGTTTCTTCGCAATCAACTATGAAACAAAACAATAGGAGTTGTCGGCAAAAATAATAATAAACAGCAAACACTCTCTGAAACAGCTCTAATTATTTTACTTTCTGAGTTAAGAGTGAATAGATTTTTTGGATAGCTTCCTCCATTGTTGTTATATTTATTAAGGTCCATCAAGTGATTGCAAAAATTTGTTCACTAATCTTTTTAAATAGTTAACACAGTTGCTGTTAATTTTGTTAAAATCCCACTGATAATTAGCTTTATCGTCATGAGTATATAAGGAGAGCAAGTTGCCTATATTAAAAATGTAAATACATTGTTCAAGTGTTTCAGATGTTGAATTGAACGTTGACTGTTGATAAAGACAGAAATTTCCGTGGAAGAGGAAGTTTTCGTGTCAAAATAGTGGCATGGCTTCAACTTACATGAGAGTCATGATCTCACTATCATGAAGGCAAGACTATGTTGGGAATGTGGTGTGACGTAATTTCAATCACGTGGAGTAGTTAGCCAATTGTGGTTAGACTGAGGAATCTGGTACCTCCGATCTATTACGGCAGGGTGATTGGATAACCAGATAGAGTGCCCCCCTAATGGCCAAGAGGCCCGAATATGCGATATGAAGCAGCGGGGGAACAAGGAGGTGACACAAGCTGTTCATGAGCATACATAAAGCATGATATCACTCATTGTCCAGACTTACATGTATTAGACACCATCCTTCCAATGCTGTCTAAAATCTTGCCACAGCAGGCCCACTCATGGGTTCAATGAGGACACTCAATTCTAATAATGCGATCATCATGTAAATATATATATCGACATCCAGTTTCAGTATAAAAGGCATTGCATTAGAAATGTGTAGACATCTAATTCTAGTAATGCGATTGCTGTGTCAGTGTGGGGACATCCAATCCTAATCACGCAAATACATTGTACCATAGAAATGTGTGGACATCCAAGCCTCATCTCCTCAGAGAGCTTGTCATAAGAGGCGACTAACTGAGGCACCTGGTTCCCGGGTGTGAAAAGGAAAAGGACCCCACCCGTGTGGTTCCCAGGTGTGAAAAGGAATAGAACCCAATGTCATCATGTTATGACTGACATAGAGTTGAAAGCGATGTAAAATCCTAATTCACTCACTCACTCACTCCTAATAATGCAATCCCCATAGGTATGTGTGAACATCCAATTCTAACGGGTTCCTGTTGCTTCAATGCATTTTGCTGAGAAGCAACAGGAACTGTAATATCACTTGTCTTTATTGCATCATGTAAACATCCTGTCTGTGTTTTGTGTGCTGTCCTCGGCGTTTTATGGATGGAAGGTGTCTGGTTCCATGCTGCTTCAAAGATGCTGCTTCAAAGATTTCTTCTTTGAAGTAGCAGGAATGCTACTTGGCTGGGTGGTGCTTAGTTGGTTCGTCGCGATATGACTGAAACAATGTTGAACACGACGTTAAATCCTATTCACTCACCATTGAAATATGTGAATGTCCAATCCTAATAATGCAATCACCTTGGGAATATATGTGAACTTTCAGTCCTAATATAAAATGCAATCACCAAAGAAAATTGTGTAGACATTCAATTTTAATGACTCGATCACGGTAGATGTATATCTAATCTTAATAATGCAATCACCATATAACCATCCAATCCTAATATAAAATGCAGTCACCAAAGAAAGGTGTAGATGTTCAATTTTAATGATTCAAGCACTGTAGAAATGTGTGGACATCCAGTCCTAATAATGCAATCACCATGGGACCATCCAGTCCTAATATAATATACCATAGCTGAAGAAATGTGTTATTGTCAAATCCTAATTATGCAATCACCATAGAAAGGTGTGAACATCCAATCCTAATAATGCAATCACCATAGAAATGTGTGGACATCCAGTCCTAGTAATGCAATCACCATAGAAATGTGTGGACACCTGATCCTAAGTCAGCAAAGAAAGGTGTGGACATCCAATCCTCATAGTGCAATCATTATAGAAATGTGTGGACATCCAATCCTAATAATGCAATCACCATGGGACCATCCAGTCCTATTATAAAATGTCATGTAGCTGAAGAAATGTGTTATTGTCAAATCCTAATTATGCAATCACCATAGAAAGGTGTGGACATCCAATCCTAATAATGCAATCACCATAGAAATGTGTGGACATCCAATCCTAATAATGCAATCACCATAGAAATGTGTAGATAGGCAAACAGAAAAGAAAGATGTGGACACCTGATCCTAAGTCAGCAAAGAAAGGTGTGGACATACAACCCTAGTAAAGCAATCACCATAGAAATGTGTAGATAGGCAAATAGAAAAAAAGCTACTGACACCTGATCCTAAGTCAGCAAAGAAAGGTGTGGACATCCAATCCTCATAATGCAATCATTATAGAAATGTGTGGACATCCAATCCTAATAATGCAATCACCATGGGACCATCCAGTCCTAATATAAAATGCCATGTAGCTGAAGAAATGTGTTATTGTCAAATCCTAATTATGCAATCACCATAGAAAGGTGTGGAAATCCAATCCTCATAATGCAATCGCCATAGAAATGTGTGGACATCCAATCCTAATAATGCAGTCACCATAAAAATTTGTAGACAGGGCAAATAGAAAAGAAAGCTGCGGACACCTGATCTGAGACAGCAAAGAAAGCTATGGACATCCAATCCTAGTAATGCAATCATTATAGAAATGTGTGGACATTCAATCCTAATAATGCAATCACTGTAGAAATGTGTGGATGTAGGCAAACAGAAAAAAAAAATCTGTGGACATGCGATCCTAAGTCAGCAAAGAAAGATGTGGACATCCAATCCTATTCAATCACCAAAATGTAAGTCGTCCATTCGTATATTCAAAGCCCAGCATATTGTAAAGATGGGCGGGTAAGTTGGTATAAGATGAATTTCATGTAGTATCAGCCATGGGATGATGATTCAGTTTGCTTGTTTCCTTCGGTTCACTGAATCCATCATAATTTGTCACAACTCCTACCTTTGATAGCAATTATTGAATTGTCTGAAGTCTTCAGTGTGGATAAACCGGTTTTCAAACTGACCTGTATGCTTCATGACTAATATGTGTATTATCATAACAAAACTTAAACCTGTTGAAGGGTACTAGTTCGGGCAAGTATCCGAGAATATGATTGTCAAGAATGGATAGTGCTGGTAAGAATTGAACTGTAAAAATAGGTCATTATTTTTCTCATCAACTCATAACTAGTTTCCGGTACTCGCCATATTGAGAGCTCTAGCTCATAATTAGCAAATGTTATTATCCGACTTTTATTAACGAACTATAGTATTTGAGTGTTTTCAAAAAATCCAACCATTTTGTCTGTTAATTTAATGCCAATGTCAGGGCTCAGCTGGAAGTAAGGATTGGGCATGGTACCCTACATGCCCTGTGGGGCTTCCTGGGATTGAACTTGGATGTCGTGCACACCTCAGGTCATGGAAAGAATTAAGGGCTCAGCTTCTCAGGCAGCTCGTCCTGAGAGGCGACTAACTGGGGCACCTGCAGAATTTCAGGTTGTAGGAAGGAATAATGGGGCCCAGTCCCGGGGTGTGTGAGCGATGTTAAATCATATTCTCTCAGTCACTCCTACATGCATGTGAGCATGAAATTTGAGGTGGTAAACCTGACAGCTTATTGACATGCTGTTGCAGTTGATCTTGTCATATTGGTTCATGGGGACACAACCTTGCTAGTTTTCTGGTAGTTTTAACCTGGTGACAAGTTGGATGACAGGTAATTCCAACCCTACACTTTTATGACTCTATTTCCATTGTGGTGGAGGAACATGTAGGATGACTACAACGACAACATTTCACATACAATTTTATTATTTTCATACTCAAAACTAGGATGTGAAAAAACTGAACCTTCAATTCCGAACTAAGCACATCCAGTGGCACTGTTATAATTTCCTTTTATGACACACAACACGACGAGTTAAGTTTGATATATATTCTTTATACCCACTTTGGCTTATGGGGGCACACAGCTCACCATCGTTATGCAAGATTACAAACAGATCGACGGATAATACCAATGGCTATAACTGTGTGCCCCATAGGCATAGCATATACACATTACGTATAATCCCATGGAAGAAGCAGGAGCAATTATACATGTACCTAAGCAGAGTGCAGCAGGAGCTGCCTAAATAGACCGCGGGCGCCGTCTATCATACATGTACCTAAGCAGAGTGCAGCGGGAGCTGCCTAAATAGACCGCGGGAGCCGTCTATTATACATGTACCTAATGCAGAGTGCAGTGGGAGTTGCCTAAATAGACCGCGGAAGCCGTCTATTATACATGTACCTAAGCAGAGTGCAGCGGGAGCTGCCTAAATAGACCACGGGAGCCGTCTATTATGCATGTACCTAAGCAGAATGTGTCTATTATATATGTACCTAAGCAAAGTGCAGCGGGAGCTGCCTAAATAGACTGCGGGAGCTGTCTATTATGCATAATGATGTAAGATTATGTATCATTGAGTGCATGAAGAGTGTGCTGGAATCCATCTTGGGGGTAAATGAACGTATGTAAATATAGTGAAGTCCCCCCGTATAGTGAAGTCTCCAATGAACAATTGGTGGTGAATTTAGGGGTTGGTGGTGGGTAACGCAAAATAGCTTAAAAAACTGGATTGTACTAATGTGCATAGAGCTCAGCATGGAGCGATCAAATATGGCGACGATGAAAGACGTTTCAGACAAAGGGAAATACCCGTATGTAAACAGTGTCACGGGATCTCGTGGAATCTCACGAGAAGAAATCGTTATGTGTCACAAACAACATTTGATTCTTCGCATCAAATTTCCATTTATGACACACAACACGACGAGTTAAGTTTGATATATATTCTTTATTCTTTATACCCACTTTGGCTTATGGGGGCACACAGCTCACCATCGTTATGCAAGATTACAAACAGATCGACGGATAATACCAATGGATATAACTGTGTGCCCCATAGGCATAGCATATACACATTACGTATAATCCCATGGAAGAAGCAGGAGCAATTATACATGTACCTAAGCAGAGTGCAGCAGGAGCTGCCTAAATAGACCGCGGGAGCCGTCTATCATACATGTACCTAAGCAGAGTGCAGCGGGAGCTGCCTAAATAGACCGCGGGAGCCGTCTATTATACATGTACCTAATGCAGAGTGCAGCGGGAGCTGCCTAAATAGACCGCGGAAGCCGTCTATTATACATGTACCTAAGCAGAGTGCAGCGGGAGCTGCCTAAATAGACCGCGGGAGCCGTCTATTATGCATGTACCTAAGCAGAGTGTGTCTATTATATATGTACCTAAGCATGATGATGTAAGATTTATGCCAACTAAAGTTAGGTCCTTGTAACATTTGCTATATAATATATGACTACATCGTGCACGAAACCAACGATATGTATGAAATATCTAATATACATAAACGATATTTGAACTGTGACTATCAAATAGGTTGGCACATGAACATAATACGATCTACTTGATAATTCACTTGGTATACTTTCGAATAAACACAATAGAAAAAACAATATTCAAATGATGTAAGAATAAATCAGATAAAACAATACTGACAAGGTTGTATATCACCATACTATAGAATGTAAATGTGTTACATATTATGGGACTGTTGCCATCGCAAGTTGTGCTTGTCGTATGGACTGACTAGAAGTTCGGATGTAACGATTATACGAATCTGATGACCATCTCCCAAGTATTTTAATCATGTGATCTTGTATCCCTGCATCCGCGGCTGAAGACGCAGCTCCAACGCGGAAACTATGACCGGAGTAGTGAGTTGGATCTAGTCCAACTCGTACTAACACGTGATTTAGGTTCAGAAGGAACGTTTGTCGTGTCAGTGGTTGACCGTTTGCTGTGATAAATAAAGGATCGTTTGGACTTGCACTGATTTGTAACCGATGTTTTATGTAAGTACGGACTGCTTGAACTGGGCAGAGCACATCCTGATTTTTGTGCAATGTAACAACTACACCTTTCCTAAACGGATCTGTTTTTGATGTCTTAAGTTTGAGCATAACACAATCATTGACCGAATCAAAACTAACATCTGCAATACAAAGGTGAATATTATGATCAAACTTGGAAACATTTATAGTAAATTCTCCACATCGGAGGAATCCGAAGAAAGCTACCTTGACAACAGTTGCCATCATCATATCATCGAATGGTGAAAAAATTCCTCTTTTCAAGGCATTACACAATTTCAAAGCTATTTCTGCAGTAATGGGCATTCTGGTTTTGCGGTGTAGCCCCTAATCTTTCTTGATACCTCTACATATTATATCCAACCATTCTAATGCGTGTCCACAGGAGGATAACAAAGGGTTTGGAAGACCCGCTGCAAGGTATGCAAATCTTACCCCCGATAATACAAGTTAGTGGTGGACCAGCAAAAGTTCAAACGTTTATGACAGTATGTCACGAACAAAATTAACAAATCTTCAGATATGGCAGGTAAGTTCGATGGCGAACATGCAATATTATGAAGGTTGACGAATTTCACAAAATGGGATAGTCCTGTGTGATACACTTTTCTAGTCCGATGTGTAATTGAACCGTGCCACAACTGTTTTGCCTCATCATCTAAGGTAGGATCACTTCGGCGAATGGCGGACACTGTTGCTTGATGTGGTCTGCATCCGGAGCCAGTCGCCGAAACCTCTGGAATTGAAAATGTGAAATTGCATCGGCTATTTCATTTCGACGTCCTGGCAAATGTTCTGCTTGAATAATGAAATTGCCCTTCATTGCTGTCAAGGTTAATCGGCGAACGAATTTCATTATCAATTTACACTTAGTCGCAGAACGACCTTTCTTGATAATGTTCACAGTTGCCAGGTTATCACAATGAAACCTGATCCGCCGCTGAGACCACTGACTGCCCCATAACATGGCGGACACGACTATTGGGTATAGTTCGAGCAGTGCCATAGAAGCTTCACCTAAGCACATCCAGTGGCACTGTTATAATTTCCATCATTGGAATGTTGGAATGGACACATGGCTGTGCATTCTGGAACAGTTCTAAGAACTAAATTTCCAGAATTAGAGTTCTATTGAGGGGTTTCATGTCTGCCCCATGTAGAAAGTACATGTGAACCCTTGGTAAAATGTAAACTGTTGTTCTGACATTACAGTAAGCCTCGCTATAAGGTTTCCAATATAGTACTGATTCTGATATAAGGTGGGTGCTGTGGTGTCCCCCAAATCAATAAATGCATATCATTTCAACCCTTTTATACGGCTGAAAATCTATAAGGTGGTTCAAATTTTGTCCCCCAATAACAGCGTAAAAGCGAGGTCACACTGTAATAGGATTAGAGGGATGGATGACAAGTTTTGAAACTCCTCCTCATGGTCAACTCCTTCTCATGGTCAACTCCTCCTCATGGTCAACTCCTCCTCATGCATACCACAATTAAAGTTCCATTAAAACTGTGAACATACCCTCATCGGAACTGTAGTTTGTTCTCTTGTCTCCGGAATGAGTTCTGTATTCCGCCATTTAACACTTTCCCTATTAGGCACATGTACATGGATAACATTGGTTCTGTTACAGTGGTGATAAAGCTTGCACCCAAAAATTATGCCTAGATGTGCAAGTCAATATTATATCAAAATTTACTTTGCCCATTTCGGCTTGACTGAGGAATCGCATTCCATTAAATCTGGTCAAATGAAGTGCCGGTGTATATATATCATGCAGACCTATCAACCCTCATGCATTCGGCGTGCGACTCACGCATTTGGGATCTGTCTCATGCTCTCACGCAGCTATATCAAAATCTCATGCATCTTCAAGCATTTTCATGAAATTATTTCTAAAATAACCAAGAATCATTCAAAATTTCTCCAGTTTGCAAGAAAAAAAAATTGTGTGAAATGACGTGTAGAAATTAGCATTTTTGGGCTTGTATCTCCTGGGCGGATATACTCAAATCTCACACCTTGGCAAAATTATAACTTGAGAGGTCTGATCATGATATATTGTGGCCAATTTTGGCTCTTGTAGCGATGCATTGATCATACATGTAGCTATATGCATGTTATCTACTATAAATGAAGAGACAGTATAACTTACTGGAAAGTTATATCCTTCATGAGAAAACACTGTACATTCAACTTTGGTGACATGGAAGAATTTGGAGAACTTTGTGGTATTATGTCACATTGTGACATGTAAGTCATATATTGTTTTTTCAGTATAAAAACTTATCACGTTTGTTTCTGTGTTCATTTTATTTTGCACTTCGTACATCTGGGTACGATATACAGACGTACAAATTGTAAAGTGAAATGGACATAACACAGAAACTATCATACTCTGCCTGTAAGGCCCTCCAGCTTAGGGCAGCGTGGTTTACCATACCATGTTTGTCTGGCACAGGAGGTAGATTAAAGTACCAAACAGATTGCACTCTCTGAGGATCCATTGTGATCAGTGTCTGTAGAGCCTAATTTTCAAAATTCTAAATTCTAAATTTTTTATAGTTTTGGTTAGGTTTTTGTTAGGATTAGGGTTTTGTTAGGGTATGTTTGTTTGGGTCATCGTCGCCGTGTGACCAATAAGGTTAGGTGCGACGTTAAAATTCAAACAACCAACCAACTCTGCCTGTACGGCCATTGAATACGATATTTGTGTTTTCAGTAACAAATTTACATGTACATGTAGATGAAAATTTGTTACATTTGTTTTGCTTTATCAAATCTGTTACATTCGTTTATTATGTGATCCATCCGTTTTGTCCCAGTCTGTATCTGTGTCAGTTTTCTACCTATCTGTTCCACCACAAATTTTAAAATCTGCTTCAATGTTGTCTGGGCATATATTCATGTCAATTTTGGCCCCTGTTGAAATATGAGCTATTTGGGTATTAGATAGGGATTGCCTACCTGCTGATGCTGGAAATAGTAGGGTAACGGTCATGGGAAACATGAACATTATTTTGAATGGCCTACATGTAACATAGTAAGTATGTATGATTACTCTGCTCATTAGGGGGACTAATAATGGTGTGATACATATGAATGCTGGCTCCCTGTACACAGACAGTGGATAGTGATTAAGACACTCGACCAGGATATGATTGGTCATATACATTCTGTTATTTGGTGATTACAGTGTATGTTTAATATCCTGTTACAGAGGGCCACATCTCATGAGCAGTGAGCGGGGATCCTGGAACAATGGATGGAGACTGTACTATACTGAGTCGGAGCATCCAAACCTAACCTCATGGGTAAGTCATTATGCTAATTTACTAATTACTCTTCTCTCACATTATTGGATGTTTAATTTATGAGCTTTTTTTAAAATTTATTTATTTTTATTATTCCCCCTCTGAATGACCACACACGTTCTTGCCTTCATTACTTTTAGTACATTGTTACGGAGACAATGTTGACATGGTGTCTGCATGGTTCATCTCTGAGTACATGTATTGATGTCACTTTGTGTAATTTTCATTCTGTAATTGGTAGATTCACACACATGTAAATACAATGGGCCTATCCCACATTAACACAATCACAAGGGATAGACTGTGGACACGCCTTTCAGTCCAATTTCTGCAGAAATCTGTGGGTCATTCAATTCTAATTTTTGAGCCTGACATATGCTAATGTATGGGTAAATATACACTTGTCCCTCAATATAACATTAAAGTTGGGGGACAAAGTGTTGAGTTCTCTATAAGCGAGTCACACTAGTTACAGTGAATCTTCATAACAGCAGTGGGGACATCACATTGGCCATGCTAGACTGAACCCCGTTTTATATTAAACCATATTGCATGTTGATGAGGGACATTTAACACTAATTCATGTTATGATAAGTGACATCGAACTTAAAGATGCCAAATTATTCATTAATTATATGCCCCACAGTGGCTTACTACTGTTACCCCATGGTGATGCCATTTGACACCCCTTCCTAATCCATGATGACACCATTTGACGCTGTACGTATGTAATAAATTGATTGATTAACCTCAATAAATAATAATATTTTTTTTCAGGAAATATTATACGTACTAAATTATTGGTCATTGTAAAAGTAATAAAAATTTTTATAAACCTTTGACCCCAGCTCACCATAGATATGTACCTGAGAATTGACAGGTGATACCAAAAAGGTCTATGGGGCAGCCTGGAAAACCCCTATATGGTTTAGAAAGGGCGTCAAATGGCGTCATCACGGGGCAAAGAGTTAAGTTACATGTAAGCAGCATGGTCCTTTATTGAAATAAATGTAGTAAGGAAATGAAACAACATTCAGCAATTTTTTTTACGTTTTCTCAGTTAAAATTATTTGCCCATATATGTATATATTTACATTGGGAAATATAGGGATTCAACAAAATCTGGACTACTGCACAGTGGAGCATGCTCAGAACAGTGATTCAGAGAAACAGACATTCATATTCACATGTATTCTTCTCATAAACCCCAGCCCCCACCCCACCACCCTGAATTCTCTCTCACTCCTGCTTGTCTTCATCTCCCTAGTATAATCCGTGGCGTGTCCTACTCCTCCTCCTACTACTCCTCCTCCTACTCAGCTAAGCCGGCCAGGGAGGCAAGAGACATGTGGGTTTCACTTCTTAATCCGTGGCGTGTCCAACTCCTCCTACTTCATGAGATCCCTTGGTCATCCTACAGTAGAATGGGTCGACTGCGCATGCGTGATGAGTAGTATAGAAAGGGCACAGCGGGTTGCATAGGTGTGGCGCGGGATAGGGTGGGGCGAGAGACCTGGGGTTTTCACTACCTGAGATTCCATGGGCCAGGCTTGCGCCTTACAGTAGAATGGGTGGACTGCGCATGTGCGATGAGTAGTATAGAAAGGGCACACAATCTCCCTATTTTATTTAATCACTGCGACTCCTTTGGGTGTTCCTGCCTGGTTGCTTTAATAGCCACATGTTGTCACTAACAACACAGTGGGATAGGTAAGATCCAAGATGGCACCCGCCACCAGTAATACATATTTCGCTGAATATTCATTCCCCCACATTCGAGTGGCCATGGTGTGTATGAGACTGGATACATAGTATATGTTCATGTATGAGATATCAGACCCCGCAATTAGCCACAGCAATCAGCAATGCTGAGGTCAATGCCGTAGCAAAAGTACCTTTGCCTCCGCAGATTTTAACATTGTGTTAATTGGGGAATATTTCAATGCCTCAAGAATTATTGCTGCAGCGCTGCGCTCACCCGAATTGTGGGGGCTTGATATTTAATTAAAGGTACGAGTAGTTTTCAAGAAATTGGGGTGGTTAGACTATCAAGGTGTTGTATTTGCTTCATGGATATTGGGACTGCCTAATACAGTTAAGTAATTTGTTCTGCTAGTATGCAATGTACTTCCAAGTAATTAACTTGATTTCTTGTCTATTGTACACGATCTACATTGTAGAGGGGAGTCTGAACTGGCTTCACAATAAGTGCAGTTGCACTGGCTGCATGTAGTTCAACAATCTTAACAAGGTCGATGTCATTCAATTTACTTTTTTATCTTCATCTGGCCACCTGAAAATCTAAAACATCCTGCTGAGCTCAATTGTTGCAGAGACTGTACACCAATGTATGTGTATACCATACTGTGGTTACATGGTTATCTCCCCTTGTGCAAGTGGAGAATTAAAAAAGGAAAAAAAGAATCCCACAGTATGATCTACACCGACTGATTTCTTGTAAGGCTTTACTGAGTGCACATGTACGTGTGGTTCATGGACATTTCTCACAAAGTGCTAAGCTTGATTTTAAGATCTGATGACAAATCTGTAAGATATGAAAACCTGGTGAAAAGTGAGCCTCACCATCTTTTCTTTTCTTCGTTCCTGTATACACGTGTATAATCAGCTGCACGTCACTCAACAATATTAACAAGGGAGTCAGAAACAATTGTGATTGGCTATGCGATGCAGGGCCTGTACATTTCGGCAGACATCGGTGGCAGTGTTATAGCATATATACTATGTTAAATTCGGTGCCAAACTCTGAGGGCACGGGTTAGAATCCCACACAGGATTGATTCCCGCATGAGTTTGGCCTATCCCGCACAAATATTTGTGCTTTGTAACCAAGAGAGAGTCATTCTGAAAATAATTGGATACAAATGTGATGTACGGTAAGATGTGACGAGGAGTTGCCTGGTACCTCAATACTATACCTAAAAAAATCAACTGATCATTGCTGGTTCTGAATCATCCTCTCCCAGGGTGCTTTGCGCTATGCTGCATTTACCCCTGTAGGGGTCTCGCCATCCTTTACAGGATTCCTGTAAAAACCAAGAACTGTTCTGTTTTACTGGTCGCAAAACGTATATTTATCTTGAAATATACTCAACAGATATTCGAAGTATTTCAAAACAGCACTGTCACACTGTCTGAGGCAGCTTTTTGACAAATAACCCTAGAACTATATGTTGCGGAAATATATATCGGTGAATCGCGGCTGATATTAATTCGCCCAGTTAGACGGTCGTCATGTTCGTTTACTGTGGCAACAGATGACCTTGGGTCAACTCCAGCAAAGTCTGTGAGACCCTTACAGCGCTAAATGGAGAGGCGCGAAGCAGAACGTAATGACTGCCTGGTAGAGCTTGGTTCTGAATAAGACTGAATGAGAACGTGACATAAGACATTAATAGTATTCATCATAATCTCTATATAGCTCTATTAAGAAAGTGTATTATCTCCCCCTGAATCACCACTACTCTCTTATATCGGAGGCATAAGATGGGCTCTTGGTAAGTAATGACCTCTATTTCACTTTTACCAAAGGTTCTCAGAATTATTTCCAATTTAGATTGAGTAACTATTCCAGATTATTTGTTCAAAAAAACTATTTTATTGCAGGGAATATCTGTCTACGTTTTTCACATACAATCAATAGTTGTATAGATTTTGAATTTAATATTCCAGAATAATTAAATACGTTAGTTAATGACGTAAACTAATTGTGAGAGTCCATATGCTTGTGACACAGAACCCTATTGAATCTGGGCCCGATTGGTTGGAAACTTTGGCGGCCATCTTTAATTTATGCGAAACCATTAATCTTGTGTATCTCGTGTACCATTTCACTGTTCAGTGTGAAACTTGGTATAGGTCATCGATGCATCAAGAAACTTCAAAGGAATGACCAAACCAGTTTTCCTGATTCGGTGAAACCATGGTGGCCATCTTTAATTTATGCAAAATCTTTAATGATATATATCTCTGATACCATTTCAATGTTCTATATGAAACTTGGTATACAGCATCGATGTATCAAGAGACTTGCAATGAATAACCACATCAGTTCCTCTGAGTGGCGGGAAGGATGGACGGCCATCTTAATTTATGCGGAATCATTAATGATCTCTATCTCTTATCGTTAAAGTGCTCGATTCAAAATTTGGTATACATCATCGATGCATCAAGAGACTTACGATGAATAACAGATCTGGTTTCTCTGATTGGGCGGAAATCTTGGGGGGGCCATCTTTAATTTATGCAAAATTTTTAATGATGTATATCTCTGATACCATTTAAGTGTTCTATATGAAACTTGGTATACAGCATCAATGTATGATGCATCGCCCAGAGCTGAGGGGTTTTCAGATGTGCAGCTTCGTATTGGTTTATTTACTAGGGCTCCCATCCTATCAATCGTAGATCTGTGTGAGTCAGTCTATCATTTTAAGGAGGATGATCTCTCTTGCTCTTCATCACTTTCCCAATTCCTTCTCCAGGAGAACTTTTGATCACTCTCCTGGAAACTGAATGTTACTGCAGTTATCCCTCCTGCATTACTCATGCAGTTATCCCTCCTGCATTACTCATACAGTTATCCCTCCCACATTACTCCTGCAGTTATCCCTCCTGCATTACTCATGCAGTTATCCCTCCCACATTACTCATGCAGTTATCCCTCCTGCATTACTCATGCAGTTATCCCTCCCACATTACTCATGCAGTTATCCCTCCTGCATTACTCATGCAGTTATCCCTCCTGCATTACTCATGCAGTTATCCCTCCCGCATTACTCATACAGTTATCCCTCCCACATTACTCATGCAGTTATCCCTCCTGCATTACTCATGCAGTTATCCCTTCCACATTACTCATGCAGTTATCCCTCCCGCATTACTCATGCAGTTACCCCTCCCACATTACTCATGCAGTTATCCCTCCTGCATTACTCATGCAGTTATCCCTCCTGCATTACTCATGCAGTTATCCCTCCCACATTACTCATGCAGTTATCCCTCCTGCATTACTCATGCAGTTATCCCTCCCACATTACTCATGCAGTTATCCCTCCTGCATTACTCATGCAGTTATCCCTCCTGCATTACTCATGCAGTTATCCCTCCCACATTACTCATACAGTTATCCCTCCCGCATTACTCATGCAGTTATCCCTCCCGCATTACTCATGCAGTTATCCCTCCCACATTACTCATGCAGTTATCCTTCCTGCATTACTCATGCAGTTATCCCTCCCACATTACTCATGCAGTTATCCCTCCTGCATTACTCATGCAGTTATCCCTCCTGCATTACTCATGCAGTTATCCCTCTTGCATTACTCATGCAGTTATCCCTCCCACATTACTCATGCAGTTATCCCTCCCGCATTACTCATGCAGTTATCCTTCCTGCATTACTCATGCAGTTATCCCTCCTGCATTACTCATGCAGTTATCCCTCCCGCATTACTCATGCAGTTATCCCTCCAGCATTACATGTACTCATGCAGTTATCCTCCTGCATTACTCATGCAGTTATCCCTCCCGCATTACCTGTACTCATGCAGTTATCCCTCCTGCATTACTCATGCAGTTATCCCTCCTGCATTACTCATGCAGTTATCCCTCCCACATTACTCATGCAGTTATCCCTCCCGCATTACTCATGCAGTTATCCCTCCTGCATTACTCATGCAGTTATCCCTCCCGCATTACTCATGCAGTTATCCCTCCCACATTACTCATGCAGTTATCCCTCCGGCATTACATGTACTCATGCAGTTATCCCTCGTGCATTACTCATGCAGTTATCCCTCCCGCATTACATGCACTCATGCAGTTATCCCTCCTGCATTACTCATGCAGTTATGCCTCCCGCATTACATGTACTCATGCAGTTATCCCTCTCGCATTACTCATGCAGTTATTCCTCCCGCATTACTCATGCAGTTATCCGTCCCGCATTACTCATGCAAAAAAAGAGTGATCAACAGATCTTGCAGATTTACAAACATGAGATTATAATCCTGGGAAGTGACCATGTCCATTTAGCAGCTACATCTGGTAAACTTCATGAGTAAATTTATACGAGTTGGATAGGTCAATCAATCAGATGTTGTCATCAGCTGCCATTTTTCAAGTCATGTGATGCCCTACTTGTTTGAAATTACCATTTCCACAGTATCACTCAAATGTTATGTAAGTTAGTCATATTTGCATTTCAAGGTAATGCAATAAATATTGTAATAATGTCATCCAAAGTACCAATTTTACAGCATTTCTTAAACTCGGTACTTTGCTAGGTGAAGACTGAAGAGTACATGTATATGGTAAATTATTGGACATCACTTCCAAAAAATGAAGATGGTCTCCTGGTTCTTGGCTTTATATGCTCTGTAGTCTTGTAATAGTCGCCTGGTTGTCCGTCCATCAACAATTTCTTGTTCGATCCAGATCTCAGTACTATTTGATAGATAACTCTGAAACATACATTGAAGATGCTTAGTACCTTGCTGATGCACAGTCAGGTTATGGTCTATCAGTCAACATCTTTGCCCATGTCTGGCTTACATAGAAGGACACCTTCAAAAGTTACATGCAAAATACTTAGTACATGTTTAGTCCATATCCCTGTTACTTATTAATGGACATTTTTGACACTTGGAATATGGAATATGCTTAGTATGTTGTAGATGTGCATGATGTAGTTCTTTATCTGGTTCTAAAGCATTTGTACCACTTTTATTTCACTTTGCCTATGTCAACCATGTATTTAATTTCTGGCAGGGGTAGGCTTTTCTTGAACATCTTTGAAATTTATTTGCTTCATGCTTGAAGTAGCTTGTGAATGTGCAATATTAACTGTCCATATTCAGAGCTATTGTCCTTTTTCTTCAACCTTAATACATTTTCTCATACATACTTGCCGATCCTCAATAATCAAAATCATTATCTTTCATTCAACCATTTCTATGTTGCCATATACAAACATAACCCTTTCACCAATTATTCCCGGTATACCGGGATAACGAGAGTGTGTACCCATATGACTATTCCCGGTAGACCCGGATAGCTTTAAACCTGTTGGCCTTAAAACATGATGGGTACAGCACTTTTATTTTTTTGCATTCGTTTTAACAGAAACCTATCAAACACTGTATACTTCTGAAAAGCCAAAACCTTGATCAATTTGATTCTCAAAATTGTTTGTTTGTTTGCAAAAGAAATAAAGCAAAATTACATGTTGAATGAAAAAAATCGGAGCGAAAAAAAGCATTTTTCCTCACATACCGTGTGATGGGCCTGTCGGCAGCAAGCCGCAAAAATGAAAAAAATCATCGAAAACCTCATCCTAACTCCTGTATTTTTGAAGTTAAACGACTGGTAAAGCATGGCGAATATTCCCCAGATGATTAAAACTGCCAACAACAACCGGCAAAGTTTATTTCTATATTTTTATGAGTCTTAATCCACAAAGTTTGTCAAACAATTTTCCATTTCGTCCAAGATAGAAACCCCCGCCGGTCAACGAGCCAATCGGTATGCGTAAATTTGCCCACGTGACCTCTATCGGCCAACACATAAAAGATAAACGTAGACAGTGACTGGAAGGATGGAATTACATCATTTTAATCCAATCGTATCCTCCGTTTTATTTTAGCCAATCGTCCCAGGTGATGTCATTTTTAGAAAGGGGATAGGTCATGCTTTCCAATGAGAGGTCAAACATTGGAAATGGCCGAGTGAAACTCGAGATAAACACTGTCAAATCCGTTGAATTTTGACGTTTTCAAGTCAAGAAAGCTGGGGAAGCGCATTCTTTTGCAGTAAAACCTAATTTTGTATGCTGTTTTATTTATTTTGCTATAAAACTGGAGCAAAAAACACTGGAGTGTGCATTGTGGAGACAGGGTTCCTATGTTTTTCTACAAATCTCAGACACAAACACAATTTCTAGCATTCCAAAGACAACATGTACATATTTAACAGTTGATCGTCAGCAGGTCACTTTTGTCAGGGGAAATAATCGGGGAAAGGGTTAAGGTTGAGGTGCTGCATCATGCTATAACAGGAACTCATTAACACTATATACAGTTTGTTTCACAGTTAATTATTATAAGACTCGATGGACTAATTTAAAAAAGAACTGATTTCTATCTTTTCATAACATGGAAAACATGGTACATGTAAAAGCTGTTCTAGGATGAACAGCACTGTTCAAATATACATGTATCCACAGGCACATGTACTAAGGGCAGATTAATTAGCAATACATATGCCCCGATTAGCTGACCAATTAAGATTGTTAATTGATATTATCACTGTGGTCATGTATGTACAGCACAAAGAATCGGGCTTTTACTTCTACTATTATATTTCCTGAGTAAACAAGTATACACTGGTATTTTTGTACTCTGGCTGCTATTTTTATAGAGAATTATGTATATGCACAACACGGAACATTGACATTTGAATATGTAACTTCATCAGGTGAATGAATATGAATAAGTTGTGGGCAATGAACCATATATTATTTGTATTCAACTATTAGTACATAGGTACATGCATGTACTTCATTTATTTAGCATACATTTGTGCAGGATGTTTGGTTCTACATGAAGTGTCCAGCAGAGAGTGGTTACTAGTATCTCCCCTTACAAAGTTTACATGTTACCATCCCCACCTTTTAAATACATGTATGAATTACCATTGGCTCGTACATGTATGAGTTTTTCACCTCTCATACTGTAGTATTCAATATCCAGGCAAACCAGTCATATACCCATTGCTGAAATTTCTACCCGAACAAACTAGTCCGCAAGCCCTCAATCTTCAATCCAGAGTCTGATGATGATCCAGACAAACTAGTTTCCAACTCCTCAGTCTAATCACCATGTAGACAAACTAGTCACCATCCAGACAAACTATTTTTCAACTCCTCAGTCTAATCACCATATAGACAAACTAGTCACTAAGTCCTCAATCTTCAATCCAGAGTCTGATGATGATCCAGACAAACTAGTTTCCAACTCCTCAGTCTAATCACCATATAGACAAACTAGTCACTAAGCCCTCAATCTTCAATCCAGAGTCTGATGATGATCCAGACAAACTATTTTCCAACTCCTCAGTCTAATCACCATATAGACAAACTAGTCACTAAGTCCTCAATCTTCAATCCAGAGTCTGATGATGATCCAGACAAACTAGTTTCCAACTCCTCTAACCACCATATAGACAAACTAGTCACCAAGCTCTCAATATTCAATGCAGAGTCTGATGATGATCCAGACAAACTAGTTTCCAACTCCTCAGTCTAATCACCATATAGACAAACTAGTCACCAAGCTCTCAATATTCAATCTAGAGTCTGATGACGATCCAGACAAACAAGTAACCCACTCATTAGTTTATTGATGATCCAGACAAACTAGTCAATCATTCCTCAAATGACCCTTCAGTCACCCATCCCTCAGCCTAATAACCCTCCAGACAAACTAGTCACCCACACCTCAGCCTAATGACCATCCAGGTATAGTAGTCACCCACCCCTCATTCTAATGACCATCGAGACAAAATAGTCACCCACCCCTCAGCTTAATGAACCTCGAGACAAATTGTCCCCCACCCTTCAAGTCTAATGACCATCCAGGTATACTAGTCACCCACCCCTGAGCCAAATGACCATCCAGGTATACTAGTCACCCACCCCTCAGCCAAATGACCGTCCAGACAAACTAGTCACCCTCCCCTCAGTCTAATGACCATCCAGGTATACTAGTCACCAGACAAACTAGTCACCCACCCCTCATTTTAATGACCATTCAGACAAAATAGTCACCTACCCCTCAGCGTAATGACCCTCGAGACAAATTGTCACCTACCCCTCAGTCTAATGACCATCCAGGTATACTAGTCATCCACCCTTCAGCCAAATGACTGTCCAGACAAACTAGTCACCCTTCCCTCAGTCTAATGACCATCCAGGTATACTAGTCACCAACCCCTCACGTCCAGACAACCTAGTCACCCACCCCTCATTTAATGACCATTCAGTCACACTAGTCACCCACTCTTTATTTAATGACCATCCAGACAAAATAGTCACCCACCCCTTAGCCTAATGACCCTTGAGAAAAACTAGTCACCCGCCCCTCAGTCTAATGACCATCCAGGTATACATGGTATACTAGTCAGTGGTCACCCACCCCTCAACCTGATGACCGTCCAGACACACTAGTCACCCACACCTCATTCTAATGACCATCCAGTCACACTAGTCACCCACCCTTTATTTAATGACCATCCAGACAAAATAGTCAGCCAAATGACCTTCGAGACAAACTAGTACATGTAGCTCATCCCTCAGCCTAATGATCATCCTGTTATACTACATGTAGTCACCCATCCCTCAGCCTAATGACCATCCTGTTATACTACATGTAGTCACCCATCCCTCAGCCTAATGACCATCCTGTTATACTACATGTAGTCACCCATCCCTCAGCCTAATGACCATCCTGTTATACTACATGTAGTCACCCATCCCTCAGCCTAATGACCATCCTGTTATACTACATGTAGTCACCCATCCCTCAGCCTAATGACCATCCTGTTATACTACATGTAGTCACCCACCCCTCAGCCTAATGACCATACCTAGTCAGCCTAATGACCATCCTGTTATACTACATGTAGTCACACTACACAGTCCCTCAGCCTAATGACCATCCTGTTATACTACATGTAGTCACCCATCCCTCAGCCTAATGACCATCCTGTTATACTACATGTAGTCACCCATCCCTCAGCCTAATGACCATCCTGTTATACTACATGTAGTCACCCATCCCTCAGCCTAATGACCATCCTGTTATACTACATGTAGTCACCCATCCCTCAGCCTAATGACCATCCTGTTATACTACATGTAGTCACCCATCCCTCAGCCTAATGACCATCCTGTTATACTACATGTAGTCACCCACCCCTCAGCCTAATGACCATCCTGTTATACTACATGTAGTCACCCATCCCTCAGCCTAATGACCATCCTGTTATACTACATGTAGTCACCCATCCCTCAGCCTAATGACCATCCTGTTATACTACATGTAGTCACCCATCCCTCAGCCTAATGACCATCCTGTTATACTACATGTAGTCACCCTTCCCTCAGTCTAATGACCATCCAGGTATACTAGTCACCAACCCCTCACGTCCAGACAACCTAGTCACCCACCCCTCATTTAATGACCATTCAGTCACACTAGTCACCCACTCTTTATTTAATGACCATCCAGACAAAATAGTCACCCACCCCTTAGCCTAATGACCCTTGAGAAAAACTAGTCACCCGCCCCTCAGTCTAATGACCATCCAGGTATACATGGTATACTAGTCAGTGGTCACCCACCCCTCAACCTGATGACCGTCCAGACACACTAGTCACCCACACCTCATTCTAATGACCATCCAGTCACACTAGTCACCCACCCTTTATTTAATGACCATCCAGACAAAATAGTCAGCCAAATGACCTTCGAGACAAACTAGTACATGTAGCTCATCCCTCAGCCTAATGATCATCCTGTTATACTACATGTAGTCACCCATCCCTCAGCCTAATGACCATCCTGTTATACTACATGTAGTCACCCATCCCTCAGCCTAATGACCATCCTGTTATACTACATGTAGTCACCCATCCCTCAGCCTAATGACCATCCTGTTATACTACATGTAGTCACCCACCCCTCAGCCTAATGACCATCCTGTTATACTACATGTAGTCACCCATCCCTCAGCCTAATGACCATCCTGTTATACTACATGTAGTCACCCATCCCTCAGCCTAATGACCATCCTGTTATACTACATGTAGTCACCCATCCCTCAGCCTAATGACCATCCTGTTATACTACATGTAGTCACCCATCCCTCAGCCTAATGACCATCCTGTTATACTACATGTAGTCACCCATCCCTCAGCCTAATGACCATCCTGTTATACTACATGTAGTCACCCACCCCTCAGCCTAATGACCATCCTGTTATACTACATGTAGTCACCCATCCCTCAGCCTAATGACCATCCTGTTATACTACATGTAGTCACCCATCCCTCAGCCTAATGACCATCCTGTTATACTACATGTAGTCACCCTTCCCTCAGTCTAATGACCATCCAGGTATACTAGTCACCAACCCCTCACGTCCAGACAACCTAGTCACCCACCCCTCATTTAATGACCATTCAGTCACACTAGTCACCCACCTTTATTTAATGACCATCCAGACAAAATAGTCACCCACCCCTTAGCCTAATGACCCCTAGTCACCCGCCCCTCAGTCTAATGACCATCCAGGTATACATGGTATACTAGTCAGTCACCCACCCCTCAACCTGATGACCGTCCAGACACACTAGTCACCCACACCTCATTCTAATGACCATCCAGTCACACTAGTCACCCACCCTTTATTTAATGACCATCCACATGTATGTCACCCATCCCTCAGCCTAATGACCATCCTGTTATACTACATGTAGTCACCCATCCCTCAGCCTAATGACCATCCTGTTATACTACATGTAGTCACCCATCCCTCAGCCTAATGACCATCCTGTTATACTACATGTAGTCACCCATCCCTCAGCCTAATGACCATCCTGTTATACTACATGTAGTCACCCACCCCTCGGCCTAATGACCCTTCAGACAAACTAGTCACTAACCCTTCATTCTAATGACCATCCAGACAACTAGTAACCACCCCTCAGCCTAAGGACCATCCAGTCACCCCCCCCCCCCTTTAGTCTAATGACCATCCAGACAAACTATTTAACCATCCACACAGACTAGTCACCCACCTCAGTCATATCGCCATGTAGACAAACTCTGTTCTCAGTCTAATGACCATCCATCCATCTTACACGTGTATGGTACATGTACAGTTTGGTGTTAAATGTTATCTTTTTCCGACAAGACATTTCACATGTACTCACAAACATGGACTTGTGCATATGTTTTACAAAATCTCTCCAGTAGATCACAATAATTTACAAGTGGTTCTAGTCCAATTGCGTATTGATTTCCCTTTCTGTTTTCAACGACAGCAGGTGAAGTAGGGGTGATAATACATTATTTATACAGCAAAGCCAATCATGGTACGGCATAACGTGAATTAAATTTAGCTTAGCTCTGTCTGCAGTTAAGAGGGTATCATAGTGTATGGTACAGCTGACAGCAATGTAGGCTCCATTCAGTCGCGCACTTTTCAGACTGAGAAACGCGTCACCTGGTCAACCCTCTGTGCATCAATTCTCAGTTATTGCCAAGCATTAACTCGCAACCAAAGGCAAGGGGGCTATTTTTAGCAACTGGCGGGCTAAATTTGACCGTCTTATCACTGATTCTGTTTTGATCGTTACTATAAAAAGCTCGAGGCAGGGAACTGGAATTTTGATGAATGGCACAGTGCACAGAAGCTTAACACCTGATTATGGCCTTGATTAGCAAATAGATGAAGAGGGGCTGTACGCCATTCATGAAATTTAAAATCGGTCATTTGTCACCCGTGCCTGTCTGGCAAAAAGTGCCTGTGGCAGGATGTTTTCTTCACGTGCCCATGATGAGGTGTGATAGGGAATTGAGCAGGTCGTTTTCAGTTCTGTATGTAAAACACTCTTGCATGTTTATCAGAAGGATTTTCTGTGCCACAACAACATTTGAAACATGTTCGCAAAAAAAAGGGTGCTGCTGTACAGCCTGTTGATGAACACATGTTGAACATCGTCATAATTGAATTAGGAAATCGAGTATTTGTACATCATGTATTTCCACTGTACAGCCTGTTGATCAACAGATGTTGAACATGATCAGAATTGAATTAGGAAACTGAGTATTTGTACATGTACATTTCCTAAAGAGAACAGTTTTGAGAAATGAAAACAGATAGCTGTCGTCTTCGAAGCAGGATGTAGAGAGAATATTCACATTAAATCTTTATTGCAAAAGTTAATTGGAGTATTGAATGGTACAGAGAATACTCAGACGTCATCAGGAGTCAACAGTTATTTGTTTTGCAGATATTACATTCAAATCATTTTACAGTGACGTCTACCTAGACGTACCCCTACAATCACTGACAATGTAAAGTGGACCATTAAATCTATAACGACGACAGGATCATGTTGCTCAGTCAGTCGACAATGGGAAAGTCTGGAGGATATTATGATGCATTTGGATCTAATGGTAAGACTAATAGATTGTTGTATTATTCCATCATTTAGTCATCCTTGAAAAACATGCGTTCAGGCATAACCCTATTCACTTAAATTGAGTACCCAGTAGTACAGTTATGCTCAAGAAGAATTCATGAACATTGTTCCAGCTCACCAGTCTTCAATAAACACATAAGCCCTTTCTTGCTACAGATGTAATGCATAAATTGTTTTTTGGATCAACAAACTAACAAAGTTTTTTATTTGAATTTTGTTTGTGTTGAATGTTACATGTAAGTTGAGCAGTGGAATTTGGCAGGTGCAATAATATCCAAATGAACCAATTAACCAGTCGTCAGGATTAACTATGGATTACTGGTACTCACTTGTTTGTGGTACTGCATGTACCAGCTATCCAATTAGACCTAGTTGTTCTCTCCCCGCTAAAGGAGGAGAGACCTAGCTGGATATCATTTAGGAGGACGAGTTTGACCAGAAAATGTAGCGCACAATACAACACGGCAAATGAGTCGACCAACCTAATGTCGTCCCAAATACCTTAAATACTTGGGAAGGAACGCGTTATGCTTACAACCATGATCATCTCAACAGGTACTCCTTTCTGGGTATTTTTTTCCAACAAGGTCTCTACAAGTGCAAACGATCGATAGATATAGTTTTATTACAAGTAGAGATCGTTTGCACTTGTAGAGACCTGTCTGTTTGAATAATTACCGAGATGATGTCACTATCGCTATTTTCCAGTTAGTTGACGCATGCGCGTCCGACCAACTTCGAAAGCTGAAATTGAGATGAGGAGAAAACGGAACAGGTGCGAAAGAAAAGAAGACCCCAGAAAGGAGTACCTGTTGAGATGATCGTGGTTGTAAGCATAACGCATCCCTTCAAAAGTATTTAAGGTATGTGGGACGACATTAGGTTGGTCCATTCGTCTGCTGTTCTGTATTGTGCGCTACATTTTCTGGTCAAACTCGTCCTCCTAAATGATATCCAGCTAGGTCTCTCCTCCTTTAGCGGGGAGAGAACTACTAGGTCTACTATCCAATGAGAGGGATCTTAATTTCATTAGTGCTGATTACTTAATTGGCCTGTCCGTCTGATCATAGTGGTCACCTGAGGATTGACCTGTCCAAATTTGTATTTGTCTGTCCAATGGGCCTGTTCAAATTCAAATTTGCCTGTTCAACAGGCACATTGGCTAGACATAGTTGAATTGGACAGGTCAAAATTTGAAAATTTAACATTGGAGTGATAGGAAAAACAATAAAGCAGACTGCCCAAATCTGACAAAAGAGATATTCTTTGACAGGCACAATATCCTGGACATCATTTTGAACATTTTAATACCCAGGACTTGAGTCTTTAATAAGAGAGAGAGAGAGAGAATCAAGTTTTAACATCTTTAAGACCTAATTGATGCTACAAATGCATATTTAATTAACATACATGTACATGCTATTTCTGGGAGTACATTATTGGTGGAGTTGATTTATAATCGTCGGTCATCTTTATGGCACTACAGGTAGGTATTATATGTAGAAATTATTAATTAGCAGAGTAATTACTTGGTTACATGCCAATATTAGTTTCTTACATGCTGTCAGTTATGTACATACATGTACATGACCGCTATGTACATAAATAAGGGAGACCTTGTTAGGTAATGTTACATGTAACCAGGCTGCCTCCTGAGAGGCAGTAAACTACATGCAAGTGAGCTTATGTTGTTTATGGATGTGTTTATGATCCACTGTGCTGGAGATACTGCTACAGTACTAGTATTATGCAGAAAAATCTTCAACCGCTTTTGTGTGGTGTGCCCTGTTGAATATTACTTTGAAGTGAGAGACTCGCTGGAACTAAAGTGGGATTCAATTCTAATAGGGATGAAACTTAGACATGCTGTTTAACTTGAAGGTAATTACTGTACATGTTGCATTATTTAATAGCTGTAGTATATGCTCTGCACCTAATAGACAAGCTACCTGGAGATGTGTATTGCACCGATTAAAACTGATTGGCTTTAATGCCACATCCTCTTAACTACCCTTCACTCTGTCCAATCTCCGTGAAACGTGCTACCTGGCAAACTTTGACCCCCGACCAATCTAGGATCATAACCTATCACACTTTAGCATGACATACATTGGGTGTGGTTTTTGCACGAACTGCTTAACTGTCTAGTCTGGAATGGTGAAATTCTGTTGCATTACGAAGTCAACACAACCAATCAAACTATTGCAGCGACTATATACTAGTGAAGGCCCAAAGCTTGTTATCCACTGTTTGCATATAATAGTAGAAGTTGATGTAAAACTCTCCCCTCTCTAAACAAGCTATCATGTACATTAACAAAGTCCACCTGCTGTGTGTGCATTTGGTCATGTTGAAAGGTACAAAATTCTCATTGAAAAATTTAAAAATAAGAACTCTAAACTTATAATATTAACTCACCCAACAGTTCTTTAAATCATCATTCAACTCTCATGTAAAAAGACCCACCCTATTAGTGGTTGACTGAAAAGTGGTTGTCTAAATGGAGTTCACTTGCAATGAAAATGAGGCCCTTTTCAGTGAAGGTCTGGACATGATCTCATGCGAGACCTGACTTCAAAATCGAAACTGACATGTGGAGACTTGGTGGTTTGGAAGGCCCCCCCAATGCCCTGCGAAAGGGCCAACTGGTATGGGTATCTCAAAACCGCCAACAGACAGCAATCAATATTTGACTGTTTGCCTCACCAGCACTTGCAACCTAACTTTTCATCTTGGCGACGGGATATGTCGTGAACTCATCATATATAAAATATTAAATAGAATGAAGGTCACCAGACTCATTTTATTTAACCAATGGAATAAGAAGTCTGAATTCAGTCTGACTAAATGGACAGTGTGGATTACGGGATCTCACTTTGTTCTTCAAAAGGACTCTTCTTAAAAATCAAATGAATCAATATTTGGAAAAAAAATCAAATGTTTTTTTTTTGGCAGGAAGTCAAATATTTTGATGTTTTATCTGGATTTTTGTCAAGATGTAATACTCTTGTGTTCTGCATTGGAGGGTGTCAAAAGGTGGAATTCATGCAGAATTCTGGAACTAAAGTTCTGATTGTATCATGTCGGGGCCAACTTTAATGGAACTTTAGTACAATACTGCTATGGTTTGCACATAGGCCCGCAAAACAAGAGTTTTGGGGGGTGTGGACGGTGGTATTACAGTGAAGTGTCGTAATATGTGGTCTCTATATATAACCCCATGCTTTATATAAAACTACAACAAGGTCTGAAATGCACTTTGGGTGAATCGAGAAATAAACGGTTTACCGCCAAACAAAATACATCACCATATTCTACAAGTAACACTTTATATATTCCCGTCGTCAAATTAGTAAATTTGTGCAATATTTTTACCTTTGCCGGGCGATTCAAAATCCAACATAACTGTCCATCCATCCCGGAACATCGAGATTATGGCGGGCTTCGTTCTCAATTCTGATTGGTTAGTCAAGACACGCCTCTGGAAAGAGAGGTCACACACTGATCAGCTGACCAATCAGAATTGAGAACGAAGCCCGCCATAATCTCGCTGTTCCGGGATGGATGGACAGTTACGTTGGATTTTGAATCACCCGGCAAAAGTAAAAAATTGCACAAATTTAGTAATTTGACGACGGGAATATATAAAGTTATACTTGTAGAATATGCTGATGTATTTTGTTTGGCGGTAAACTGTTTATTTTTCTGATTCACCCGAAGTGCATTTCAGACCTTGTTGTAGTTTTATATAAAGCATGGGGTTATATATAGAGACCCCATATTTCAACACTTCACCGTAATACCACCATCCACATCCCCAAAAACTCTTGTTTTGCGGGCCTGTGGGTTTGCAGGAGGAGGAAAACTGCCTGAACAATATGTCAGAGTTTGCCAAGGGATTCCTTGCACTTTTCATGTATACATGGGCAGAGTTCAGAAATATATGAATGGAACTCTAGTTCTGGAACACCTGAAAGTTCTGTTCAGAACAAAGAACTCTTCTAGAATGCACATGTGTCTATTCTGACAATGAAGGAATTCAAATATGTTTCACTGGTAATTAGTTAAGAACAGAAGTTCAGCCTTTTGTCACTCTCCCTAACCTCCCCTCTTTAGACATGTTCATGTATTATGCATAATTGATCATTTGGGTTTCTACCAATGCATGAAAGTTATGATTGTGTTCAAACCTCTGCAGGGAAAATATGCAAATTAGCTCTTATTGTGTTAAGAGGTTATGATAATCACATGTATTATACTGACACCTGTCTATGCATACAGGGAAGCTCACTGATGCAGTAACAAGTTTGGGCCGTTGTATTAATAGTACAATAGAGACAGTCAATGAAAATCTATCACTGAATTATGGCCCTGCACCTGGGGTGGGGGCCATGCCTAAATGCCGGTCAGCTCTTCCACCAAAGCATTGTACCTGAATATAAACAGAAGACTAATTGCCACTATAGGCTAGGTCATTACAAATAAGTCTACAAATGTTTCACTTTTTCAAGGAATCCTAGACCAGTGCGAACATGAATGTCAAAGGTGTCCAGCATCTTTTTCTGGTCAATCAGTTGCTGAGATTTTTCACTTGCTGGCACATTCAGGCATTGATTGCTAATTTGGGTGAAAAATTTTGAGTGTAAAACTACGCTCATTTAAAATATTATGTTTTATATATCTTGTAGAATATTGTTTCCTAAGACATACTATTTCAGAATTTGATCGGGAGTATAAACAAAAATATATCAATGAAAAACCTACTCAGCCCTTACACACACATTCCTGGATTAGAGAGAATTGATATCGTTGAGGGAGGCAAATGGATGGCAAAAATCCCATACTCCACAGATACCTATTGGTCAATGATATTGAACTTTCAACATAAATTTTGGTACCTGGCATATCATCTCTCACTAATGTATCGATGCACAAAAAAAGAAAGAAAAGATTTCCTGATCTTTGGGCCAAAGCGACTCTTTTTGACCTTCGACATCAGTTTTGCTTTGTGACACATCCTCCTGTCCTCATGTGCATGTATCCACTCCCAAAAAAGTATGATTTTCAATAACCTTGACCGCAATTTTAGTGTACTACCACATTTGCATGACCCCATAGCTATCCCTGGAAAAATTGGTCGATTTTGTTGAAAAATTAAGTTTTTAACGAAAGTCACAAGGGGGACAAAGGTGCATTCCATAGGGCTTCACCAGATATAGCTGATGTAAGCCAAACCGCACAATCACTGTCAGTGTAACTCAAAAGTTTAATACAAATTCATAATGTCATTGTAAATTTAATATAGTGTGACTGTAGTACATACATGTATGTTCATGTAATTGTATCTATAACAGTGTACACAACTGAACCTGGTGTAATATTAACTGTAGCATAGCAGCGCATGTACAATCAGGATAGCAAGCCTTTTGCAAATCCATTAGCGTTCCATTCTCCACAGCAATAATGTTGTCACAGGCCTTTGGCCATATATATATGTATATATATTTTAAAAAAGATAGATATATAGGAATATAAAATAATAAAGCTTGGTCACATGTTCCTACGAAGTAGGCTACAGATCGCAAATTGTCCGGTAATGAGTGAGTCAGTGAGTGAGTCGGTCAGTCCATCCGAATTCTTTCGTCGGCAAAATAAGGAGAACCGTTGACATTAGAACCTTGATTTTTGGCATGAACGTGCATTAGGGCATTGTTACCAGCAAGTTCTGAACTGACCGAATTCTGATGAAAATTTGATTTATAATTATTTTTTTTATTATTTATTGATGGCTCAGCGAGTGCACTGTCATGCCTATCGAGAACCCTTGGCTGTATATATACACAGTACAAAATCTGGTGGGATATGCCATCCGTAATTGTTTTGAGAGCTAGAGGTCACAGCAGTGTAGCTGGGTCACCCCCAATAGGCCTATAAACAGATCAGAACTAACGGTCTGATAGGCTTGGGATTCGAGAATGCAGTTAATACTGCCATGGTGTAATCATTAAATTGTTCTTAGAGATCGGGAGAGGGGAGACAAAAATAAACAGATCTGTCTGGGAGTTAAAAAAATATCACAAGAGATGGTACCGGTATTACATTAAACCATCGACAGTGCAGATTCTATGTTCACATGTTGACGTATTTATTAATTTATTACCGTTCCAGGGGACATTTGAACAGCTGCCATTAACTTGAGACACACACTTTTGCTACTTTTGACAAACCTCAAATTCTACATTCATCAGATTGCCGATACCCAAAATGTGTTGTCTCATATATCTAGATAACAACATGATGCAGAGATGCTATTTATTCGTCTTTGTACCGTTCATGCTCAGGAGAATGACATAGAATCATTATTATTTTGTGCCGAGAAGGTGTTGGTCTTGAGTTGAATTACCGTAAGGCCTTTTTTTTTTTATTAATTGGTTTACGGATTTTTCTGGCAAAAATGTCAAGGTGGAGGATGGAAAAAAAATAAAAATAAAATCAAGCCTCCACACTTTATTGATTTTTACTTTCTGACAAACTTCTTAGACAGGAGAGGGCGGTAAAAAAAAAAAATGATATGTCAAATCCAGGTAATAGCCAGTGTAATAATTACAAGACAGGGTCTTCCCTGTTCATTCTCAGTGTCAGTCGTGGACGTTTCCTTCAACCAAGCGACAATATCAGTCGCTTTGCGTGAAACCAACACTTCAATAGGGGTGTTGACAGGACAAGTCATGTTTCCTGCTGTTATTTTGGACAGACTGAGGCCGGCAGATATGTCGTTGTCACTGATCTCCTTCAAGACCAAGTCCCCCACCGTCCCAGCAGTTACTGGACCGACAAAGCCCTTGAAAAGGACGGTCGCGTCCTGTCTAAGAGTCAGTGAAAACCACCGCGAGGCCGAACCCGCCATCTTGGCTTCAAACACTGCGCCGTTGAAATGATGTCATGTCTGGTCCCCGAACTACAGCCGAAGGTAACATGGAAGTCGGAAACCACCACCACTGTAACCAAGGGAAGTAACCAGCCCAAGATGTCTGCAGAGGAATGCCGTGGCTAATTGTGAGGGTTGGAGTGTTGAACTCGTGCGAACTCGAGCGTGAAGAATTTATATAAGATGTTTTACGCACAGCAAGTATTAAAATGAGACCAATATTGCAAATTTTATGTTTTTATTCTTCCGACAGAGAGGTCAGCAAATGTGACACATCGGCGGATATGACAGAAATAAAAAAAAAATAAAAAATCCAATTTTATTTTTATTTCACTTTTGGCAAAATGAAGGTCGGCGGATCCGTAAACCAATCAATAAAAAAAAAAAGGCCTAAACTACATAAATGCTACCTTTCTACTATAGGACTATATATAAGAATTTGTTGTATTGTTGGGAAAATAATGCAATTCAAAAAGTTGTTTTGGTCCTGGACAAGGGCACTGAAAACCATTAAAGATATGTAAATGTATTTTCACACGTAAAGCTTGAAATCTTCTGAACTTTTTATTATTCAATCTGTTTCCTTTAGTTAAAAAATTGTAAAATTAAATCGGCGATCATTATTTATTTTTGGAAAGAAGGCGCATTAGAAGAGTGTTACAACAAGTTCTGAGCTGACCTACTTTTGATAAAAATTTCTGGTGAGTTTTGATGAAAATCACTGGTGAGTTTTGATGAAAATCACTGGTGATTCTGACTTGGGCAGTGCCCATCTTAATATAGGCAGGATTTCAACTGGGAGTGGGGATTTCCAAGAGTTCAGTTCGCGTCGGAGTCCTAATGCCTACACTACTTCGTAGGTCCTGGGACGTTAGTCACACTGCTCATGTATATGTACTGTGAATACGATATATGAAAAAATAATTTTAAATATTATTGCTACTTTAATTATTATTGGAAAAATGTCCCACTTTGTCGATAGGATATTTCACACAAACTGCAGCTCATTGTCACATCTAACATATCCTCGTGGTATCAGTTTCAGAGCCCCTGCATTTAGGAACTCAATCGCAATTTTACTCGTAATGAAAGATTTTTCCCAAGCAATACTGATACATTTTTATCCCATCGGCATATATGCCGGATGGGATCATGTCGTCACGCTGTCCAGCTGGCTGGATGGCTGGCTGGATGAACGACGTGACCGCTCTAAGAGGTGAATCGTTCCAGCTAGAGTCTTCAAATTTGGTATACTGCATTGTTGGGTGGTAAAGCACAAGCCTATTGAAATTGGGCACATTTAGTTGATTTTCGTGGTTTCCAATGCCACATTTAACAAAAAATATCCATATAACGACGTGACCGCTCTAAAAGGTGAACCGTTGCAGCTGGGGACTTCAAATTTGGTATACTGCATTGTTGGGTGGTAAAGCACAAGCCTATTGAAATTGGGCGCATTTAGTTGATTTTTGTGGTTTCCATGGCAACATAACGAAAAATATCCACATGGTGACGTGACCGCTCTCAAAGGTGAACCGTTGCAGCTGGAGACTTTAAATTTGGTATACAGCATTGTTGGGTGGTAAAGCACAAGCCTGTTGAAATTGGGGACATTTTGGTGGTTTTTGTGGTTTCCATGGCAACATAACGAAAAATATCCACATTACGACGTGAATGCTCTAAAAGCCGAACCATTGCAGCTGGACCATACCACTATTCTTCTGCTGTAATAGTACTTGGTGATTTCAACATCGATTGGAAATCCCCTTCAGACCGACAGATGATAAGAGAAATACATGGTTTCACAACTCGGCTTCACACAGAAGATCAGCAACTTTACAACGGACAACAGCACAACCATTGACCACATCTACTGCAACCAACCGATACTTTTTTGCTGGAGCACTTGAGACTTACTACAGTTATCACAAGCCTGTGTGGGTCAACATCAACAAAACTGTAGATCATCTGTAACTCCTGAGAAAAGAAAACGGACATGGACTAACTGAGTTCCAACAATTCGGATTACCTCTCTACCTCGATCAGTATCACATCCATGCACCCAATACCAAGGTTTGCAACAATTCCATCATCTGTATAATACATTAACCAACAATACATGTGAACATTTCCTTACACTTAATTGAGAGCCACTTTTATGCTCCTCTTATCAGAGCAGGTGGTTGGTGGGTGCCCGCCCCTTTTATATCTAGTTGTCTCTAGCCAACTTTCCATACAAATAAACATGACTGTTTTTTCCCCAACTACTTCTGTTTCCCCTTATTGAATGCCCTTCATCTGTCTATACCGGAGATTTATATTGCTCATGTGAAAGGAACGGCAAGTTCACACTAGGCCGATGGGATCAAGTGTGGCCGTGGCCTCTAGTATAACTCAAAATTAGGATACCTGCAATAATATACCACCATAACCTGTTCATGACAGCTGATATTCCTGTAAAAAGTTTCAATCTTTGATGGTCCACCAAACATACCTTCTTGAAAGGTTCGGAGCGGCAGATCAACAGATCACAATTTAACTGGTGGACGAACGTGACCTCAGCAACAGTTGATAATATGGCCCATTCGCCTCCTCACATGTCGTTGACGTGGTAGTCACAAAAATGCCCAATTTATTGGTGAATAACAACATGAAGTAAAATTGTCACTATTTTCTGAGTGAACAAATTTTTAATTAAGGAATCTTATGAAAATATGCATGTTAAGTATTTAAGAATAATATAACGAATGACCTGAATGTACTTCCATAGAAAAAGTATCTAAACAGAAGGCTGAGCTTTTCTACCTTGTGTTATTTCATCAAATCAACAAATTTGTGCTATCATGAATAAAATTTTAGGGTCCACTTTTGAGATGGTCTCGTAAAATATCACTTTCAGGCATATCTGGTGATATCACAATATCACTTTTGGGCATCTGGAGATATTATCACAATATTTATTATTATCAACAATAAGTTTTGTCGCTCAGTAGGGCTACATGTAAGTGGGGGACTGACTATTTTTACTTGAGCTCAAAGTCAAGTAAACTGTCACCCTTGCTCAGCCTTGTTTCAGTGAAATTGGGACTGGTTCACACATGCTCTCATAGCCTAGGTGATCAACGACCTGTTGTGATTGAATATTAGGGAATTAATGTTCTGGTTCCATTAAAATGGGTTTCTTTTAATGAACTTTTGTCATTTAACATTAGGAAGGATAGGGAAATTAAATAATTCCTAATGTTAAATGACAAAAGTTCATTAAAAGAAACCCACTTTAATGGAACCAGAACATTAAATCCCTAACATTCAATCACAACAGATCCGTGATCACCTAGACTATGAAAGCATGTGTCAACCAGTCCCAATTTCACTCAAACAAGGGGTATCTCATTTTAGTCCTTCTGAGATCCAGGCAATACTGAATTCCACTGACCATAAATATTGCCAGTGCATGTTAATTATGCGGAGGAATTACATGAAATTTACAGACGACATGTTGCAATCATTCATCGATTTACAGCTAGCAGCAGTGTACATGTAACATGTAGCCCCTTTTTACCTACAGTACTGTAGTACCATCGTACTAACATACATGTAATGAAATTGTCTTCTGGGAAGATACAATGATAAAAATACTTCAGTTGATATTTATATTCTTGAACATTCATTTATTTTTACATGTTTGAAAATTTAGTAATCTTTCTCTATAGCTTCAAGTTCCGAAATTGCTTTACTATTCCATACATGTGGAATATTCTCTAAATCTAAAAAAATAAAACTCTTATCAAGATATAAATATTTTGGCAGCTCCTGCGTCATGTGGAACGGTGCAGTTATTGTTTGTAATGTAGGAGGGGAAATGAAATATGACACGATGCATTCCATGTTCAGTACAAGGGAGGGTGGAGTATTATCACTCTCCATATTCTGGAATAATCATAGTGGAGAAAATGCCATATTAAAACTGAGCACAATGAGTCCTGACCATTTATTGCCCGTGCCTCGTACTCTTGAGCCAAGCATCTGACGTAGATCGTAGCTTCATAGATGAAAGAATTGCGCCATAACTGACGTAGATTTGACTGACGACCTTTGGAATTGTGCAGGTCCAGTGTCAATATGGCAAAGATCGAGTTATTACTATTAGACTGGGGTATTTTCCAAGGGACATAGCTCTGTGTGCAGATATAACCAAATGCCATTTGGCTAATTACGTGCAATTTTATTGTCTCTCTGTATTTTTATATCACTGTCCTTTAGCCATGGCTTGGATGAAAATATTCATCTGCTAACCTACATGTGATGGAAGGACCCTGCCATACATATTTATTAGCCCTATTTTAGACTGTGATCAACTAGTCTCTGATTCCTCTACTTACAGTGAGTTAATATGTAGCTCTGGTGTTGGTGAGGAATTCTCATAATCTACTCATATCATCATGGAGCATTGTCTGCATCAGCTTATATCCTTGCATCTCAGATTTTCTCCCAATTATGTATAATTTTCCTGGATAGCCAAGACATTTAAGGTTGATTAAAGAGGTATCATTTAAGGACACATTCATTTTTGAATAGCGACAGTCATTTTTGTTTACTGTGCAAATTGACATTATATAACCTTTATAAAGTTATCAGGTACTCTCCTTGTGGAATTATGATAAATCCAACCTGCTGAGGGTAACCTTGCTGTGTTTGCAGTAGAATATCATGCTATCTTTCTTCTGGTCAACTTTTTTAGCCATTCCTTTCCTCAAACATGTTGTGGTCAAATGAGTAGCACAGTGTATAACTTCTCAGAGTTAATTGCTACATGTAGTTGATAACTTGGCTAGGTAATAATTTTTGTAACATCTGACATATAACTATTGATGTTACTGTATGTGCCCAGTATTTGTTTGTATTGTCAGTGGATGGAAGGACTAAGCAATGTGATCAAAGCTTTAGAGCATGCATCACCATGTACCATTATTGTCAGTGGATGGAAGGACTAAGCAATGTGATCAAAGCTTTAGAGCATGCATCACCATGGTCCATGTACCATTTCACATGTAATATCGTGGTAAATCCTCTAATAATTCAATCAATAATTCAAGGAAGTGATTATATTCCTCCATACATTTGAATCAAATTCATTAGTACAGATAGAAACAGGAGCCTAATTGGCACTATGGACTAGTACCTGATAAAATAAAATCTTGAGTCTCACATGTTAGAGTGAGTTGCTGGTGGTAGTGACCTTGACCATTGACTGTGGTAAGGGACCTTGACCATTGACTGTGGTCAGTGACCTTACCATTTACTGTGGTCAGTGACCTTGACCATTGATTGTGGTCAGTGACCTTGACCATTGACTGGTCAGTGACCTTGGCCATTGACTGTGGTCCGTGACCTTGACCATTGACTGTGCTCCTTGACCATTGACTTTTTGACCTCAATCTTGATAACCCAGTGCATCACTTCCCACTATGCACTCACAAAAATGTGATTTTCAGATTATTTTTCTATCCCCAGTAGCCTTCACCTTTGACCTTTTGACCTCAATAGGTGGGTTTTTTTTTACACCAGCATAAGGTATTCCTGAAGTTTAATAATAATCTACATCCTTGGACTGGAGTAATAGTTCAAGGTTTTCTGTTTGTGGTTGCCACTGTGATATTGAACTTTGACCTATTTAACCTTTGATAATTTCAATATCCGGCATACCGTCCCTTGATGTATTCTCTCAAACAAAAAATGAATTCTGATGATTTCCGGCTATTTTGGCCATTATGATCTTGACCTACTGACCTCAATTTTGTATGACTCCTGGTCAAATTTGAGAGAAACAGGTTATTGAGCCCATAGCTTTAGCTGTGGCAAGATCAATAAAGTAATCTAAATGATGTCTGTGTGTCCTTTTCCCTGTCCTTGTCCTAATCCCTGTCCCTGTTCAGAAAAAGTAAAGTAAAAAAAATCTGAACTTAGAAAATTTTTCCTGCACACAACTTCTTGGCCTCACCCTATGTACCCTGAACAATCGGGAGCATATCCCCACCCCCGGGGCACCAAGCCCCACGTTCTGTCTCCTAAACTAAGCCTTGCCCGACCCCGAACCCTCATATATTCCGAGAGATTACACCATGCTACACTTATTCAAACCATCCCCTACCCTCAGGAGCATGTCCCACCCCCAGGGCACCAAGCATCACCCTCTGTCTCCTCAACTAAGCTCCACCTGACCCCATACTCTCATATATTCATGGAGGTTACATCATCCTACATTTATAGAACCCATCCACTACCCTTGGGAGCATGTCCCCACCCCCATAGCACTGAAGAGCCCCATCTCCTAAACTACATGCTACACTTATTCAATGCATTGCCTGACTCCATACATGTACCTCATATTTCATTTTCAAAATTTTAAATTAAATTTCATTGTGAAATATTTTTTTTGCACAAATTTTTCCCCATTTTTTTAAATTCTGTGTTATGTTTTCCTTATTGTATTTTTTTATTTGCTTAAAAAAATGTTTCAAATTTTTTAATTTTGTATTTTTGAGCAATTGCTCTGACTGCAATTTTGGTGTTATTCTGCCACACCTCAATGAATTTGCAACCCCAAAAGAGCTCGATCCCCAGGCGGAACCCCATGTTTTGGAAAGTAATAAGAAAAGCCAGGATGAGGAGCAGCATGTGCATTCCATAGGACTTTGCCATCTACAGCTGATGTAGTCCAAAAATGGTCCAATGTCATGGAGATAATCCATTATTTCTTCATTATTTTAATGATTTTAGAGTGATCAAATTCATTAGATTAACCTATTGAATTTTGTCGATGGTGGCGATTGAATTTTAATAGGGTGCTTGAATTTTTAGATGATTTTCCGTAATGTGAGTTCATGTTAGTCTCAATATTTGCATCTTTTTAATATGACATGAATATTGGCCTTATATGGACATACATGTGGAATTAGGTGAGTTTTGATGGAAAAATGTGTTCATGGACATCACAGTGGAGGTCAGATAACGAAAAGAATGGATGTGTGGAATAAACCATGTAATTAACAGAGGAATACTATTACTAATCCATTGTCTCTCTCTCGACAAAAGCTATTTCGGACTAAGTGGTGAAAATTGAGCGGAATACTTCCAGGTAAACTACGCAGCTGTGTCGTCAGAGTCGGCGATAGCAGTAAAAAATGGGGATAATAACGTGAGCATTTTTATCAGTACAGGCCCGATGTCGGTGACTCTTTTAGCCGGAAACTGTCCATAGAGGCGGTGAGGACCGGCGATCATTCGGCCACTGCCAGCCGTGTCAGACTTTCAATATTGGCCAAGATATTTTGAGTTGGCCATGCCGCTAGTACATCTGATAGGAGTGAACTGAAAAATCAATGAACAGTCTGTCAAGGGCTTGCTGCTTTGACGTAAGAGGCTGAGGACGGCCGTAAAGTAGGTGAATACAGCCGACTGCTTTGAAGCCTAGAGGTTCTGATCATGCAGACCAGCGACGACCCTGATCCCGCCGCTGCCACCATTCTCATCGTATATCAAATACAGTGGCCATTTTAAAACAATTCTTCACATACATGTACCAACATTGGGGATGTGCTTTATTCTTAATGGTAAGTAAATATATTCTTTGTGGAGAAATCCATAACCTCTGCTGTGTTTGATCACGCTCCGCGAGATGGGAGAGTTGGAATGGTCGTTGTGTTGTATCAGGTCACATACATGTGTCTTTGGATAATAAGCAGACCTGTAGGATCTCCAGGTTCTAGTAGCCTCATCAGGCCACATGTAGCTGCATCCTGCCTTTATTATGCAGGACTGCTGCACATATATGAATCTTATATGTTTAGAGAGAGAAGCAATAATGTAGTCTCAAAAGAATATTAGATGTATGCTAAGGACTCGAGCTACGCAGAACTGACGGACTGACAGAGCGCTGGTAATGTCATCCAGGGCTCTCTTAATTCTGCAGCTGGAGATTTGTGTATATGAGAAAGGCGTACAGATTAGCGGCGAGTGACCAGGCACCTCAGTATGAAAAACCTTGGATGGTCATGTATTGATAAAAACCTGTATAGAATTTATTGAGAATTGTAGCAGATGATTTCCAAGAACTAGAATCCGTGGATTTCCGCGAAAATGCTTTGAAATAACTATCGACATACATGTAACAAGGTCTGTTGAACAATGATGTCGATTTTTGTTCCATTTTTTACATGAACCACTGTAAAACAGGGTTAGGAATAGGCCTACATTTCTTTTATCTATATTAAATATGAATATGTGTCAGAAAAACTGCTGATCAGTGCTAGTGAAGTGCATTGTCTGTCAGACTGAGGACTTTTGTCGCTTAATTTTGTCAAGATCTTATTTTTGGTTCCATATTACGTATTTGAAGACATTTGACAACTTTGATCATGTTGCTCAGTATGCCGTATATCCTCCCATCCATGCCAGTTTAGAAGTGCTACATTTATCAATCACTCTGAATTGTAAAATGAACACATATCTTACCAGATCCTTTCTCTGGAATCATTGTTTGATGAGAGGAGAGATTTTCTTTTGAAGGGCAAAAATAAACTGCTTGTGGGATTAATGTTTAATTTTGGTTCTCCTGAATGGAAACATGGCAGTGTGACTAACGAAGTAGGTATTAGGACTCCGACGCGAACTGAACTCTTGGAAATCCCCCCACCCCAAGTTGAAATCTTGCCTATATTAAGATGGGCACTGCCCAAGTCAGAACCATCATCAAAAATCACCAGAAATTAGGTCAGCTCAGAACTTGCTGGTAACGTTGCCCTAATGCACCTTCATGCCAAAAATCAAGGTTCTAATGCCAACGGTTCTTCTTATTTTGCCGACGAAAGGATTCTGATTCACTCACTCATTACCGGACAATTTGCAAATGAGAGCCTACTTCATAGGAATAACATAAACTATGGGGATTCAAATCAATCTTTAAAGCCTCTCAAAGAGAAATAAAAACAGGGAAGCCTTGAACAAATGAAAATTTTACGTGTACATATACATACATCCTTGAGTCAGCTATTATAGATATATCGGGATGCCCTCAATGGACTTGAACAGAAACTCTCGGATTGGTTCTTGCAATTTTATTCAGGAGCGAATGAAAATACCCGAGGGTGATCACTGTATTGTGACAATTATTCAATCTTGTTGGTATTTAACTCTCCAATACATTTTCGTTCTCCAGAAGAGTTATCAAAAACTCTCCAGGGGGAAAAGTTAGGCCAGTGATGGACAGGGAGAGTGATCACTCACTCTCCTTAAAAAAGTGAGAGACTGCTGTATCAGATTTGTGTTATATCACAAATGTGACAAAGTTTGGTGGACATCCCTCCAGTTTGCAATTGGGGGTGTAAACTGTGACCAAATTGCAGACATATACCTATATAATTCATGGTAAATAAGATGTCTTGAATGTTTGTTTTGTCTGTCCATCTGTCTGTTTACTATTGATTTCTATGTGCTATCTTACAATCTGGGTCTAACATTGGGAAAACTAGTACCGGTCCGGTGCTTATAATTGGAGTCACTGTGGCCCGAACAGGCAATAATAATATTTGTGTACAGATATCTTATCTCCAATCATTGAATTCAGCTTTCAAAACTTCAGGAGAGCTGAACATAGCTCTTCTGGACAGCTTCAGAGAAGTGATTTGGGAGATCATCATCGGAGGAGAGTGACATGGATGATTGTCATCATTGAGGGGAGCTTTTGTTTTTCCCCCGAAAAAAAAAAATTCAGGGAAGCTTCAATGGAGGAGTGGAGTGATCCTTTCCCTGGAATGTGTCAAAGGCACATACTCAACCTTCACAATTAACACAGCATTAGATGCTATTTGGATGCCAAATGATTTTTGCCAAGGCAAATTTTCAAAGTGTGAGGGATGCACATTGCAGTCCAATTTAGTGCAGCCTTCAGTGTCAATTTTTATATGCCCCTCATAAGATGAAGGGCCTATAATGCGATCACGGTTTCCATCTGTCTGTCCATCTGTGAGCTTTTGCTTCTCTGTTATATTTGATATCTTCAGTTCCATGTCATGGATTGGGACCAAACTTTGGGTATAACTTACCCATGGGTCCAGGAGGACTTGAGGTCATAAGGTCACAGGTCAAGGTCAATGTGCTTGAAATACAGTAAATCTTTGAAAATTGTTGTTATTATGCTGTAAGTAGAGTTCAGACTAGATGTAGATTGTGGTGGCGAAGAAGAAGCATATTGAGTTTTACCCGCTGGTTGAAGGGTATTGTCGGCTTGGTCTGTCCGACTGTCTGTCCATCTTGCTTGTTAACACAATATCTCTTCAAGGCTTATTGCCAGGCTTTCTAAATTCATAACATATGCAACTGGTGATGGGGCTAAGTCAAGATGACTGAACTCAACATTTTTTATCTAGGTCAAATTTGAGTATTGATGATAAATGATGACGTATTACATCTACATGCAAGCTCATTCTACGTGAATGCAAATTGTGATTGTCTAGAAACCTTTCCAGTTTGACTGACCTTGGTCTATTTTATCAAGGTCAAATTCTAGTTACTGCAGTATCTTGAGAGATCATGGCTCGGCTCTTCAAATTTACACTACAATAGATGTGCAACTTGTGATTATTTAGAAACTTATTCAACATAACTGACTGTGACCTATTCATCAAGGTCAAATTCTAGTTAATTCAATATAAAAGGTTATACATGTAGGTATGCATGGGCATATATTGAAGCCAATAAGGCTGTTGTTGACCTGTTGATACACCCAGATGTGCCAAACCTGCATTGCATGTACCTAGAAGACTCCATGCATTGACAAGAGATGTTTTGCTTGTTTGAAAAGTCTCTTATCCAACTTTAGATAATTCATATCTGTTATCACATGTCCATACAAAGATAGTATTGCATTGTCATCATCCATGGCATATCCCCTCATATACAGAGGTCACTTTTCCTTCAAATGGCATCTTTCTAAGTGGTGGGTGGGAGTTTAGTTTAATGTCCCACTCAAGAATATTTCGCTCATTCTCTGTAGGATATCCCTACTCTCCGTGAATAATAACACTTTATATCATTGTTATTTAAACAAGATGGCGGGCAGTGGGCCGATATTGATGAGCTGCTGCCAAATATTGACCCATCATTTGATATTTGACACAGATATGTGATGTCAGATCTGTGATGTGCTCTGACCACGATTAAGTGATTTCCTTGGCAGACGACAAGAAGAAGACGGCAGACATGCGAGAATGGGCGAGTCGGATAGCTCGCATTCACATTCGTAATTTACCGAATTTAATGAAGAACAGTATTGAAACTGGTAATAATGGTAATAACTGTATTTTGTCAGGACGTAATAGTTTCTTTAATGACCCTCCATCAAAAGTTAGCAACTCGCCATAGTCACTGGCAGCCCTCAGGGAAGTGGAAAAAAACCAACAAATTCACAGGTAATTCATTTTTGGCCAAAAAACCTTCAAACTGAATGCAGGAAGCTGCCAACATATTAATTAATGCATTATTAATTAGACACAAATTGCACTGGAAGATTTTTTTCTTCATGTTATCCAGCATTACAAATCACAGAAGCAACAGTATTATTTCATATCATCAGCGCCTTTAGGCTAATGTTGGGAGGACACAGGTAGAAAGCATTCTTAACTGTCACTGGAGACAAGGTAACTTTTTTTTAAACATTTCAACCCCTGTAATTGAAATGTTCCATGTCCAGGGAGTCTAGCATTAATTGAATTGTTTGTTTCACCTGCATATATGCAATGTATACACCTGTTGTGAAAACAATCAAGAAGTTGATGACTATAGACAGACCCAGACAGACAGCTGATACAAGGTCCTTTGATCTATAATACTGTGAGGTAATAAACAGTACTGATATTGTCAAGTCTCATGTCAAAGCCAGGCAATAGCATTGATTTATTTACATTTTACAGATAAGCTTATTCCTACACCCAGGAAACAAAGACTACATGTAGGCTAACAGGTTTCAGTTTCAATCTCAATTATAAAGGTCCTTGAACTCTTCTACATGCTCAGACCAGAACTGGTTCTTTTTCCTGGTTTTCAGACATTCAAAATAACATGTACTCAACCAGGGTGGCTGGGACATCCTGAGCATGACATTTCATCATTTTAAACAGGTTATAAAGTGTCATTATCCACAGGTGTCAACAGTTTTATAGCTAGACTTTTAAAACGGGGAATCTCAATTCCATATTTTTCAGGATATTGCTGAAATCGGGAAGTCTCATTTCTATCTCCATGACCCCCCCCCCCCCCCCTCCAATCCATGTTTCATTTCACAAATTCAGGGAGTACTATTTTGAAATAGAGAATCTTGTAGACTCCAAGCCTCATAGCTAGCTAAAAACCTCGGAGAAAGGTTTTACCATTTACCTGTTGGACTCTGGTATAAATTTCATCACAGATCACAGGCTCATGTTCACGCATTCAATGTATATCAGGTATGTATGTGATCTTGCATTCAGTTGTCAGGGTCATCAGTTGTTCATTCTATGATTCAGCTGTGAAAGCAGAACATCAATTGTACATTTCTGTCTGTTGACAGAGTGTTATAGCCAGTATAGTATTATAGCCAGTCGAGGTCTCTAGGGCCATAAATCTGTAAATTGTTCATAATTGACATGTTTGTACTATGATTGAGAATAGTTGAGAGATGTGGATTGTGATGGCAACGAAGAAGGTATAGATTGATTTTTTTACCCCTCGGGCATTGTCTGTGTGGTCCATTTTGCTGGTTAGAACAATATCTCTTGAAGGATTGTTGTCAAGCTTTCAAAATTCATATAACATATGCATGCAAGTGATGATGGGTCAGAAGCCTATTGAAGATGACTGACCTTGACCTATTCTATCCTGGTAAAATTCTAGTATTGGTGATATATTCTGATAGGATTAATTTGTACGCAACTGGTTATTGATGAGTAACCTTTTCAATTTGAGTGACCTTGGCCTATTTTCTCAAGGTCAAATTATAGTTACTTCAATATCTCAAGGTATCATGGCTAGACTCCAATTTCACATGGCTTCCACAATACATATGCCCATGATGATTGACCAGTGGGATAAGTTATAGTGAAATAGGCCATGATGTGGGACTGTCAAAGCCCATGGAAGCTGTGGGAGTATTAATTGGTCTAAATACAGTCTGATATTACGTAATATTTGGCAACAGCACTTGCATTAGTATTGGTTACAGCCTATTCAGAGAGGGAAAACATTTTTGGGCGCCCAAATCCATGGTGCTATAACCCGTTATAACGGGCTCAAAAACATCCTGGATCAGGCCCTGTTGACTAGCCAATTTAAAGTTGAATGACTGACCTAATTTTCTACCTCAAACACGATTTTGTACAACAATATGTTATGAAGGATCCCAGCCAGACTAAAATTTCTATCTTGAGTTTTGGTTTCCGCAATCATAGGTTTGCACAGGCATATATTGAAGCCCAAAACAGTCTTGTTTACAGTATGAATTAAGTTTTTAACAGATTTTTGCCATCAACTGAATTTTGTCACCGAATACGGGTGGCAAAACATGACATGTATGATACCCTGAACAGTCTTTGTGTCAAAGAGAAATAACTATGTAGTGATGGTAACTACTTCTTGCAAGCCAACCCAGTATCATACTGGGGATGGTTATATAATTCAATAGGGTAGTTGAGTGAATTAAGTATCCACTGTCAACTGATACGTAGATATAATATCCAGGGTGGAGTGAGTGAATAGGATTTAACATCGCTTTCAACATTGTTTCAATCATATCGTGATGAACCAACTAAGCACCACCCAGCAAAGTTACATTCCTGCTGAATATATCCAGGTCTCATGGAGTGCATTTGCCTGCATAGCATGCGCTTTCACCTCTAAGTAGTGCATAATAATCTTACTTGGGTCATATGATCCATGAGCACTGAGATTGAACTTAGGAAAATAGAGATTATATTTTATCTCCCTCGGTTAGTAATAAAAGTTGAGCATTTCATACAGAATCTTGAGACTACGGGCATTAGGATTTCACGGAACTGATGGCTTCCATTAGTGTTGCAGTACTGTGAAGACAAAACAATGGAAACAAAATGACATTTTCCATCATTCAAAGGAAAACTGAATTTGTCATTGCTCAATACATGAAGGTCTATTGTGAGTTCAGGGGTCAAAATGTTCGGTCGTTCACTCGTTTTTACGACCAGAAAAATCTGCTGACGGGTAAAATTGAAGCCCAGGTCGTCCTCCTGACGATCACAAAAAATTGGCTTCCATAGAAACAAACTGTCAATATCATGGATTTGGCAGAATTGTTAAAAATGTTTGTTCATCTTTCCCGCTGACAGCCCAACTTCGATGCCGGTCGGCCATGTTTGCTACTTGTGTGGATGCTGGTGTGAAATGGTCCTATGCGGATACACTGTCGCCACGAGTGACCTCCCTTCCTTTCCTAACTTCAGGCTATGCCAGCATTAGTTCCCTAGGAACAATTCCACTCATGCACTTTCTCTTACAACATCAACAACAACACGAACTTTCCGTGGCTGACAGCACATGTTTTTTTACATGAATTGTCAGTTGGAGTGATGCACAAAACGACCAGTACTTCAATGAAAGTTTATCACTTTCAAGATTCATGAAGACAAAACAGATCTTCATTCCTGGTTACATTTTGATAATGAAAGTAACAAAACGTCCTGTGAGGTTTGTCTTGAAATTGACAATTCTATGTGCACCTATTACATTTTGATACAACACCATAACCCCAAGAGAAAATGATCTTGTATTATAATATTATGCCGGCATGAGGATGTGCAAGATAATATTCTCAACTGTTTTTCTGTTTGTTTGTTTTTTTTTTTCTTTCAACTTTACGACCTGAAAATGGCATTTGGCAGCAGTAAAAAAAAAAAAATGAAACACTCCATTAATTAAGATTACAGGTTGAAGGTAATGGATGACCTCAATCTCACTGGGATGACCTCAGTTTTTGACGAGGTCATCCACTGGATGACCTGGAAATTTGGAACATTTTGACCCCTGGAGTTGTCATGGAACAGAGAACAGGAAACCGAAAGAGTGGTTCCTTTAAAAGTTGAAATCATCAAGCCTGGATTAGACATGGAATACTTGATCATATATTTGAACTGATAAATGTATGTAAAATTCATCTCATCAAAATCATCTTACTGGTTACTGAGATATTGCACATCAAAGATTTTTGGATTTGGAGCAAATTTTGTATGCAAATAAGCTTTCGTGATGTCACACAGTTAACTAGAGATCTATAGAAAAAATGAGGGCATATCTTTTCTAAAGTACAAGTTCTGGATTTTATTTTTGCATTCCATTGACATTGTGTTTACAGGTTATTGCATATCACTTTTGTGACATGGTTATCATTAGCCCCAGAAATATGGTTACCATAGCAACTGTTAACCAGCATTTTATTCCAGGAACTTAATAACTTAAAAATGATTTTGTTAATGAATATGAACCCTGTAAGACCTTTGTTATTGCATAGATGTATTCAGTGATTTATATTGCATGACTTGCCTAATTTACTAAATAAGCCCCCAGTAACTGGTTGCTATGGTAACTGTATTCCTAAAAATATAACTCTTAATCTTGAGTTCACCTGGTGACATAACAAAATCTCATCTGCATAAAAGACCCTGAATATCAATTATATAATTCAGTATTTCAGCAAACACTTGGAGTATATATACATGCAGTAAATGGCATCTTACTCAGAATTGTTAGTACTTTCTCCTCCTAAAAGTGATCCTAGACCACTTGGGTCCCTCTTTAATGATTGCATGAAATACGTATGAGATATCTGTCGCCTTGGATATCAGGTGTTTTCAGTGTTACGCTGTTGTGCAGATTGACTTGTATATCAGAATGTATCAGAAGTTCTAATACTAGCCACTGCATGTATCAGATTGCACCTTGATATTTGCAAGGTTCTTGAAATCTCCAACTTCTTGTTCAATGGTACAAAAAAACAACAATCGGATTGAAAGCTTAGTAAAGGTATCATCCAATGACCTTCAGAATCAGTTTGAATCCAATGCAAAAGAAATTGTTGCTAGTTAGGGAAGCCAATATTCTGTCTTCATTAAAACTGGAGCTCAAAGGGCCTAGCTAGAGTATTCACTCCAGAGATAGATGTTCAAAGTTATCACTGGAGACCATATCTTACTGGTATAGATAGATCTGTGTATAGTAATTGCTACTTGTCCTTATTGATCGGATGTATTTTTGTCTGCAGTGATAACATATTATGTGTATATATGAAATCAATTAAGTTGGTTAGCTCTATTAACTCCTCTAGATCATGTGGCTTTAGGGGCTGTTAAGGGGTCATTCACAAATTCCAGCTTTTCTTGTACAGTGAAACCTGTGAATACTGACACCTGGATAAACCGACCAACCTCTAAATACTGACATTATCTTGGATTCCAATACTTAAACGCAAGGTATTTTGAATCTTGATAAACCAGAACCCTGTCAAAACCGACACTATAATCTGGTCCCAAACGTGGTCAGTTTACACAGGTTATAACCGACACTATAATCTGGTCCCAAACGTGGTCAGTTTACACAGGTTTCACTGTAGTACATGTACCAGTAACAATGGTGACTTTGTATTCACCAGAATTGACAATCGGTTGACGTGCAGTGTCTATCATGGTGGTAGTCCGAAGATTTAGGCCATTAATCAAGTCTTTTCTTTCTGGTCAGCATCGATGTGTGTCCTTTTCTTTTTTCATAAAATTTTTAGCTCCGTCCTCTTTCTCGATATTAACCTTGAATTTGTCTGTAAATGTATGTGGAAAATGATTGTTCCAGGAAGAATTAACATATAATATCAGTGTCTTGAACCATGGATGTTCTAGAAAAAACCATATCACCTCGCCACTGCACCACTTTTTATTTAAGGGGGGTGAGGACATGTGGTCAGGGTCATTAAACATTTGGTCCTCTGTGGCTTTGAGATCGTACATACATGTATGTGGACGTTGCCTTCTTTAGTGTCATCTGTTACCACTCGCTATATAGCTGAAATATTGCTGAATGCGATGTTAAAGCTTAATCCTCTCCCTCTCGACGTTACCACAATATCTCTTGAAGAAATATAGCCAGACTCAACAAATTCAGTTGTAGCTGGCAATGAACCAAAAGCCTATTTGAGATGACTGACTGTAACCTATTTTTTTTTTATGTCAAAGTACATTGTACACATTATAAATTGATGTGATGCTATTAGCTTGTATCTCGTAAAGAATAATAAGCTAGCCATTCCAAATTTATACCTCAGATATCTCTACTTGATGACCAGAATTTAAACCAAGATGACTGACCTTGACCTAACTTTTCAAGGTCAAATTATATGGTAATACTGCCAGCACACTATCTCCCGAAGCTTTAGAGCTACACTTCTCAAGATTTACACCATTGCTGCAAATCTGCTTATTGACCTACTGAAGTTGACTTGGTATGGCATATCACGTTGGGCACACCGGTTCTCGTCAGATCACCGAAGTTAAGCAACATTGAGGCATTCTGAGAACATTCCACTAACAACTATAACTTCAAACTATGTGGCACAATGTGGTACACTTATTCTGTATAGTTCCTTCTGTGATGTATTCCTACGCTAATGTAGTCTGGATAGTTTCCTATACTGTTAAAAAATGTTGGGATCAAAAGTTCCTAGACCTGGTTATGGGTTAACTGATAACAGCTGGCAAATCTTCATTCCAGCACATTCCATGGAGAGTGTGCCGATAGCGGCATACTCTTATTCTGGCACACTCTTGGCGTACTGTGTGCCGCTAGTGGCAAACAGTTTGGTTCTGGCACACCAACTGCGCACTGTGTGCCGCTAGCGGCACACTCTTGTCTTGTTCTGGCACACTCCCCGCACACTGACAGTACCGGCACACTGTGGAATCACCAATTGATGCTAGCGGCATTCTCTCCCCAACAGTTCTGGCACACTGTTCAGATTGCCGCAACCTGCACATTTTGGTAAGGATTGACACAATATCTCTTAACAGGTTATCATGATTACTAACAACCTTTCCAGATTTACATTACATGCAACTGGTTCTTAACCAGAGCCTTATGAAGCGTGAGTGACCTTCACTTTCTTTTCCCACAATACTTTTCAGATAAAACTAGTCCTGAAGAATCTTAGATAGTCCTATTATATATATGTATTGTATGTACACCACACATGAATCTGGTGATGGAATAGAACCCTATTGAATATGATGGGTGATCTTGGCGTAATTTTCAAACAGAATCTTATGGCACATGTACATGTATATCACTGACTGAACTATGGCTATGCTCAGACTTCTCAAATTTTAACCAAATTGAGGCCTTATGCATGTGCCCATTAAGCTATTTTAACATCTTGCGTTGACAGAGGTGACAAATTTTGTTAAATTGACTTTGACAGCACATTGGGTTGTTCTGTTTCTCAATTTTCATGGTATGATGCATAATTCGCTCAACAGAAATTTATAAGTCCTTGTGGCGCTGAGTCATTTGATGTGGTCATTCGTGGAGTGGTTCGCCCAATCAGGAAATATCTTACTTTCACATAATATGTAGATCATGTCGCATGACAAGTATTCACAATGTACTGGTACATGTGCCTTTATGGACAGATGTACGGACAGGTCAGTACATGTTGTCCAATTACATGTATAGCCTGGAGGTAAGAAACTTGCAGGACTGCAGTAGCATGATGAAAAGGGAGAAGACCGATGCCTTTTCGGGAGAAAATTCTTCATTTGCTTCAATTGGCATAAAGACGGAAATAATTTCTTGTAAATAAATAAAAATAGCTACAATCGACCTGTATCAATAAATAAAAAGTGATTCGTTTCAGTCTTTGTATTTCCGTATAGAAAGTCGCTTTAGGCATAAGAATTGTCATTTGAACAATTTGTAGAAAAAAGTAGCCTCCATATACATGTAGAACTTGCAATTTGTAGATTTACAAAATTTGGAGTTTCACAAACCAGTCATTGAATTGGTAAGCTTACATGTATAAGGAGAACTGAATGCACATGAATGCCATAATTGGATATTTTACGGTAATTATCAGCACCTGAGGTCAGCTGATCTGCCTGATCATGAACAAGATTTTGGTGAGCATTAATTAATATCTCCAAATTAAAATGTGTGCTGCAGGGGTTTCATGGCATTATATAAATATATATACGTATATATATTGAATGTATTTTCAGCACCTATTTTTGCTGTATGTATAGAAATAGGCTGTTTATTCCTTAGGACAATATTGAATATGTACATGCTGTGTATATGGGTACAGGCAGGGGTTGAAATGTAGCCGTTTTACTCGCCAGATGCGAGTAGATTTGTATTTTGGCAACCAGAAAAGATGCTACAGACGACAAGCAAAAAAGCATGGTGATGGTTGTTTTTATAACAAGAATAGATTATACATGTTCTACAGCACAGTGATTTTGTTGTCATGGAAGTCCCCTCAATCTCTATGCTGTTGTCTCGTCCCGTATGTAGTCATGTAGTCATACAACAGCATAGGGCAGTGCACTGTCAGGGCTCGAAGTTAACACTCATTTACTGATCCTGGGCAAGTGAAGGGCTGGGAAAAGTTGGCTTAGCCTGAAGTGGTGGTCCTATTTCCCCCGAACTCCCAATACACTGTATAATTGCTACATACTGACGAGGAAGCCCACATACACGAAGGCATCTTACAAATATACAGTAGATAGCAGTTTTAGGCAAAAATTAAAAAGTAGTTTGTTTGTGGTAGAAAGGGCCTGCGAAAAATGTTGGGTCGCATTTTATCTTTTTATTGATTAAAATCTTTCTTTTTGATTAAAATTCCCCGATAATTTTTTTCTCCTTGTTTGCATTCATTGATGTGCAGAAAGACTTGCCCAGCACAGAGCTGCAGACTTGTGGGAACGAGGTTAACTCTCCTTAACAGTTACGATCCTTCTGCCATTACAAATCAACACTAATTACTGTACGGAGAACATATGTTGTCCTTATGGTGGTGTTTTGTGGTGCGCACGATCCACCGATGGCAATTATTTCTTCATGATTTTACTTTTGAAGAAAAAATCTGAAAAAACTTTCGGGTCGCTCCCATTTTCAGCAAGTCGGTCTTGTTACCACAAACAAACTATATTTTAATTTTGGCCTTAGATTGATTTTTTTTCAAATATATATGTACACATAGATCTATAAGGGCCTGGATTTCATATTTACTGCCTGTCTTTAGATGTGGATAAAGTACAGAGTAGCAGGTTCACAGTCTGGTACATGTAGCCACATGTGCCTGATATTTATGACCATCATTGCTTTCCAGTATTTCAGTAGACCCTGGACTGCCACTGTGTAACATTTATCTCCATACTGTAACAGGTTGCTATGGAAATCTGTCAGACGTAAGTCACCATAGAATATAGCAGTCCTCATAAGGCCACCCAATGCTGTGATGCATTCACTACATGCATAAAAATCTGTTGCTTATGGCATAAACAAAACTAGATAAATCTATACATCTCTTCCCTTTCTTTCTTGCTCACTGTTTTACAGACACATTTGGGTTGTATTACAATTTATTAATTACATATACATATGTAGATAATGGTTGCACAGCTATTATACGCCTGTTGATAGACCAGGTCGTATATTGCGATCATGATTTTGTCAATCTGTCTGTTTGTCTGTCTGTCTGTCTGTTTAACTTTGCTTGCCTGTGAAATATCTTCCGTTCTATGTCAAGGATTGGTACCAACTTTTGGGTATACCCTTCCCACGGGTCAAAGAGGAACCCTATGTATTTTGAGGTCAAAAGATCAAAGGTCAAGGTGATTGAAAATACATTAAATAAATGAAAATTGTTGTGTTTATGCAATTTTGATGGCAAAGAAGTCTAAGGCTATTGAATATTACCTCTCGCAAGTTAGGCTGAAGGGTATTGTCTGCTTGGTCCATCTGTCCATCTTGCTTGTTAACACAATATTTCTTGATAAGTTCATATGAATTCATATACATGTAACATGATATACAACAGACGATGGGTCAGAAGCTTAGTGACGAAGACTGACCTAAAATCAGGGCTCGAATTAAACAAAATTATTTACATGCACAGTGGGCTGAATTGTTCACCCTTCTGTATCAAATACATTAGTATTTTATGAATAATACGTGCACAGAAGAAAATTTACCTGCATTTGTGCATGTAAACACCCCCATTTCGAGCCTTGACCTTGACCTATTTTATCTAGGCCAAATTGTGTATTGGTGATAACTTTTGAAGGATTACACCTAGGCTCTCTAAATTCATACTACATGGTGACTGACTAGAAGCCTTTCCAATTTGATTGACCTTGAGGCTCAGATTGTTGATGATGTACAGGCTGAATGCTAGCTACATGTATTATAAGTGGTTACTATACTAGTACTGCATGTGTCAAATATCCATAATTGAACCAGCTATTATTTAATTCTGCAGTAGGCTATTAACGAATGACTGGTTAATTAGTTATAGTTAGGCTTTCTGTTTGAAACTAATCTACTCATAGATAACTACATATATTGATTCTCAGCTCAGTCACCTTGTGTGAAGTTCTTATTCCCAGTAATTTCAGCCCAGGGGTCAAAGATCCTGCCGAAGGTTATCCGGAACATGCAGGTATCTCACCGAAGCATACATGTATCTACAATGCCTGAAGACCCAGGAGTCTGAGCCTCCCTCCTCCCCCACCCTCAACGCACACCCTGCAATGGTTTGTCTCTTCAACATTGTTAGCATATCAGCAGATTGGTTAAACATATGTACCAATCCAGTGACCACACATCAGGCTTCGAATATGCGAAATTTGAGGGCAATGTCATTTGAGGGCAATAAGGCCAGGCTGGCATAAAACTACTTGGAAATTAGCAGTGAGCATGCCATCAAGGCCAGTAGGTAGGGCATCCAAGACCTTGGTGATCTTGGTTAAATTCAAAGCCTGCTATATATTCTGAAAGCTTTCATATTTATATGCTGCAAGTTTTTGTGAGTTTCCTGGGGAATTCCCAGATATTCTACATTGATATCTTCAACCCTGCTTTCCATTTATTGTCATCGTCACATATGTCCTTCCTTCTTTTACCGTATTTTAGGCAAAACCGCTTGAGATACAGTTACCAAATTTTTCTAGTTAAAAGTCAGATGCCTATCGAAAATGGCTCCACTCGGCTCGCATTTTACAGAGTTATGCCCCTTTTTGGATGTAATAATCTTTGTTTTTGTGATATATAGTTGAAAATACAAGTTGTATCTGCAGATCCATGTTCGGTACAGCTAATAATTTTGGAAACTTATTTATCTAGTTGTATTCTAGAAGTGTACAAAAAGTTCTTCCTCTCTTCCCTTATTTTATGAAGTTATGACCCTTTTTGGATGTAATAATCTTGGATATGCTTGAATGTAACCAGTTATATTTGCAGAACTGTGTTCGGTACAGCTACCAAATTTTGGAAACTCATTTATCTATTTGTATTCTAGATGCCTACAAAAAATTATTCGTCTCGGCTCTTTTTTTTACAATGTTATGCCCCTTTTTTGTAATCTATGATTTTGTGATATTTCAGCTACATGTATATAGCGACAATCAAAGAAAATTCTAAGTACTCAAGCCAATAACTTAGTAATCCAACACATTAAAACACACACACTTTGAAAATTATTCAACAAACCGATTTCTCTCAAATAACCCAAGTCCTCCCTCACCCGACTAAAAAGATCTTCCAAAGTAGTCGCTTGATAAAAAGAATCTTCTTACAATCTTAAAATCCATACAGTCGATATATGTTTCACTGTGAAATCTTTGTGGCATGGAATACACCTTGGGACTGGCTCTTTTTTCAGTAAATGTTCGTGAGTTAATCGTGTATAGCCGATTCTACATCGCCTGATCTTGGCTTGATTGAAACGCTTCTGGCTGTTCAGATGAGTATAGCCTACAGTTTTTTTTGAACTCATTAAGTTATTATTCACAGCATCCCATAAAGATTGAAACTGCCCTCTCACAAACAATGTAAGTACACATAGATCGCTATATGGGATTCCAACAGGATCAACCTCATCATCCAGGGCTGTCTTAGCCATTCTATCAGCCTCAGTATTACCTTTGATGCCAACGTGACTAGGCAATCAACAAAACACAATATCAATCTGTTGATCAAATCTACAGTCATACAATTGTGCCAGATGATGGGATGAGTCAAAGTTCTACTTTTAATCGCTTGAAGGCATGACAGTGAATCTGAGAATATGACATATTTTTCCCTTTTAGTGGACCCAATGCCTTCTAAAGCCAGCACTATAGCTTTTGCTTCTACAGCGAATTTTGGATGATTAGTAATTAAGCAGAACACTTCTTCTGTGATTTCTATGTAGCAGATGAGCTTCACATGCTTCATTCATAAATCATATTTGGGTCATAAAGAATTTGTCTGATTGGCTATCACCATGGTGACATCGGCCTTATCCATAATATATGTAGGTATATGTAAATTTATTGCATATTTGTAAAAATAAGGTCTGGGCTTACTTGTTTCGTCAATTACCATGCTATCATTTATCTATAAATTTGTGATAAATAGATTATGATATATCCATTTCCATATCGTTCCTGGCATCAGTCCTTGACCCGCATATCAGCTCTCCGGCCTGCGGTAAGTCCTCCGGTTGATATGGGGGCCTCTCGCTGATTCCAGGGCTGATATGAAAATGGGTACATGTATATAATAATCTCTATGTAATATTACCTGATTCACTTCTGTATAGCAGAAATCATATGACGTATGACTTTTTTTCTTTTTTTTTCACTCGAAAAATATTTGCTGTATTCAAGCTTAAACCATGCAATATCCTTTATTATATTCCCAGAAATAGTGGATGACATTTTTACCCCTCGGCCAAAATTTGGCCGAAGGGTATTGTCGCCGTCATGTACGTCCGTCTGTCTGTCTGTCTGTCTGTCCGTCCGTCCGTCTGTCCGTCTCACCTTTCTCGTTACCAAGATATCTTTAGAACGACTTACCCTAGGCACACCAAACTTGCAGTGCACATCCGTATGCGCGTGATGCAGAACCCTATTGAATCTGGACCTGATTGGTTGGAAACTTTGGTGGCCATCTTTAATTTATGCGAAACCATCATAGCTTTCTCGTTACCAAGATATCTTTAGAACGACTTACCCTAGGCACACCAAACTTGCACTGCACATCCATATGCTCATGACCCAGAACCCTATTGAATCTGGACCTGATTGGTTGGAAACTTTGGCGGCCATATTTAATTTATGCGAAATCATTAATCTTGTGCATCTTAGGTACCATTTCACTGTTCCATGTGAAACTTGGTATAGATCATCGATGCATCAAGAAACTTCAAAGGAATGACCAAACCAGTTTCCCTGATTCAGTGGAAACCTTGGCGGCCATGTTTAATTTATGCAAAATCTTTAATGGTATACAATCTTTGATACCATTCAAGTGTTCTATACGAAACTTGGTATACAGCATCGATGTATCAAGAGACTTGCAATGAATAACCACATCAGTTCCTCTGAGTGGCGGGAAAGATGGGCGGCCATCTTTAATTTATGCGAAATCATTAATGATCTATATCTCTGATACCGTTCAAGTGCTCAATGTAAAATTTGGTATACATCATCGATGTATCAATAGACAGTTCTGGTTTTTCTGATTGGGCGGAAACCTTGTTGGCCATCTTTAATTTATGCAAAATCTTAATTATGTATATCTTTGATACCATTTCAGTGTTCTATATGAAACTTGATATACAGCATCCATGTATCAAGACACTTGCAATGAATAACCACATCAGTTTCTCTGAGTGGTGGGAAGGATGGGCGGCCATCTTTAATTTATGCGAAATCATTAATGATCTCTATCTCTGATACTTTTCAAATGCTCGATGAAAAAATTTGGTATACATCATCGATGCATCAACAGACTTATGTAATGAATACCGGTTTCTCTGATTGGACATAAACCTTAGAGGCCATTTCTAATGACAAAATTTTTCATAATCTGTATATTTGTCACTTGACTGCTTGGTGTTCCTGAAGTCTTGCTTCAAATTGAATACATTATGAATGGCTGGCGCCCAGAGCCGAGGGGTTTTCAGATGCGCAGCTTCGTATTAGATTATAATATTGACAGCAAACCTTTCTGTTGCATGTACATGTATAGCCTGCAGCAGACATGGTATCTACATACATGTAGAACTTGATACAATCAGATACCATAGAAGATATATATGGACCCGTTGTAACAGCTGGAGATGTAATATATTTTGTACATGCATATACATGATTTGAGCTACTCCAGTCCACGATATTTAAAAGTATCACATTTATCAAAATGCCATTATGTTTTCCCATAAAATTTGCATCAATGAATTTAACGATGAAGAAAAAATGTTGTGAATTTGTATATATATTGTAGATTATTGGTAAAGTTGAATGGCAACATGATTATTTATCCAGATACATGTAAATACCCAAAAAAAATCACAAAGTACACTTTTTATTTGCCCGTTGAATTTGAGGTTGTATAATGCGATAGTGAGTTTTGTCTGTCTATCGATTCTGTTAACTGTTGTTGTCTGTGCAGTATCTTCAGTTCCAAGGTATGGATTGGTACCAAACTTTGGGTATACTTCACTCACAGGGCAAAGATGAACCCTATTCATTTTGAGGTCAAAGGTCAAAAAGTGACAGAAAATCAGTAAATCATTGAAAATTGTTTATGCAGTTCAGAGATGTGAATTGTGATGGCAAAGAAGAAGCTTAGCTCACTTTTTACCCCTCTGCCAATTTTGGTTGAAGGGTATTGTCTGCACGGTGCATCCATCTGTCTGTCCATCTGTCTGTTCATCTTGCTTGTTAACACAATATCTCTTGAAGGATTATTGCCAGGCTTTCCAAATTCGTATAACGAATGGAACTGGTGATGGGTTGAAGGATTATTGACGATGTCTGACCTTGAATTATTTTATCTAATATTGGTGATATCTTTTGAAGGATTACATCTAAGACTCTCTAAATTCATACCATACATGTATCTTCAACTGGTATTTGACTAGATACCTATTCAAGTTGACTGACTGTGACCTATTGTATAATCCCGTTAATTGTGGCTGAGCATTCAGCTGGCATGTTTCAAGCTGCAGGATTCATTCATTTTGAGATTGCATCTCTGGTTCATGTTTTATTGTCTTATGCAATAAGTATCTCTGTTTTTTTCTGATTCCGATGTGTTCTGTGAGGTAATAGCTTTTCCACATGTGTTACTTCTATGAGAAAGTACACAGGGCTGCATTAATCATGTTAATAGCCTTGCTGTAAAATTCAGTTCATCATGGTATATTATGCCACACAGTGCCCTCGTTTTATTTATTAGTTTTTTTCACTCGTTGCAACATGTGGAGCTGCTATTTAGATAGATTCAATGCTCGTCTACATGTGTGTGCATATATAGTGATGCAGTGTTGCCGGAGGTTTCTTTTGATATCATCTGATCACTATGGACGCTACTGCTTCACAGATGTTGACGATATCTACAGATGCACCCGGCTACATGCAGACTTGTATTGTGAAAATTTCTGTTTTGCAATCATAAGTATGTTGTGCGTGCATCAACCAGCACCTGCACAACTGTCAAAAATGTAGAAGGGAAATATATACACAGTGCATGTGCATCACGCTGCGTGAAATTAGATTGGATGTGAAGGGGATGAAGGAGGAACGCTGGGTTCTGTAGTTCTAGGAGAGCTACATGTACCTTGACTACATGATGTTTTCTCAATTGTCAGTGGTGTGAGAGATTAAACGAATGCAGTATAACTAAGTTCTATGGTTTAAGGTGAGCTGACTTTGTACATGTATAAGTCCCGTCCACCCGTCCATCTGTGTAGTCCATTTCTCAGTGGACAACATCAAAACTTGCATGCAACATGCTCAGTTTGTTTGCAGATGTGCATGATATATAATATCTCATTCCAATAATTCGTGCATTCATGAATATTTGGTGCATGCTATGAACTTGCCGAAGCCTGATCCTTTATGTTTAAAATCCTTATCATTCATTCAACTGTTTGTATGTTGCCATATACATTGTAATGATTTTCAGATTGAGAGGTGAATGCACCTGTCAGGTGCTACTTCATGTTATATCATGGTCAATGCCTTGGGTGCATGTGCATGTATTGTGATCACTTTTCACAGTTTATATTTCAACTGAAACAATGTATTATTGAGTTGTATCTTGCCCCTGTTTTGGTGGGATCTTCAATAAAATCCCAGATTTCTGTGCAGATACATGTCTGTACTGGATACTGGGCTGTCTCTTAGTCCCCTTCTTCTTTAGAACATGAAAACAGTCTTACCATCATTTGCAGATTTCTTGATGATCATGCCAGTGCATCATATATCTTCATCATCCTCATCTGCAGAATGATTGATGTCCATCCCATCTGCCTCTATTTCTTCAGAGGATCTGAGGATCATAACAGGAATATTCCTGTAACCTCCTCTTCCGGATGATTGGTGTCCATCCCATCTTCCTCTGTTTCTTCAGAGGATCTGAGAACCAAGACAGGAATATTTTCTTAACCTGGTCTTCCAGATGATTGATATCTGTCTCATCTGGCTCTGTTTCTTCAGCGGATTTGAGGACCATGACCGGAGTATTCCTGTAACATCTGAGGATTATGGCAGTAACCTCCCCTTCAAGATGATTGATGCCCATCCCATCTTCCTCTGTTTCTTCAGAGGATCTGAGAACCATGACAGGAATATTTCCAAAACTTTGTCTTTCGGATTATTGATGTCGGTCCCATCTGCCTCTATTTCTTTAGAGGATCTGAGGACCATGACAGGAGTATTCCTGTAACATCTGAGGACCATGACAGGAGTATTCCTGTAACATCTGAGGACCATGACAGGAGTATTCCTGTTTCATCTGAGGACCATGACAGGAGTATTCCTGTAACATCTGAGGACCATGACAGGAGTATTCCTGTTTCATCTGAGGACCATGACAGGAGTATTCCTGCAACATCTGAGGACCATAACAGGAGTATTCCTGTTTCATCTGAGGACCATGACAGGAGTATTCCTGTTTCATCTGAGGACCATGACAGGAGTATTCCTGTAACATCTGAGGACCATAACAGGAGTATTCCTGTAACATCTGAGGACCATAACAGGAGTATTCCTGTAACATCTGAGGACCACGACATGAGTATTCCTGTTTCATCTGAGGACCATGACAGGAGTATTCCTGTAACATCTGAGGACCATGACAGGAGTATTCCTGCAACATCTGAGGACCATAACAGGAGTATTCCTGCAACATCTGAGGACCATGACAGGAGTATTCCTGTTTCATCTGAGGACCATGACAGGAGTATTCCTGTAACATCTGAGGACCATAACAGGAGTATTCCTGCAACATCTGAGGACCATAACAGGAGTATTCCTGTTTCATCTGAGGACCATGACAGGAGTATTCCTGTTTCATCTGAGGACCATGACAGGAGTATTCCTGTAACATCTGAGGACCATGACAGGAGTATTCCTGTTTCATCTGAGGACCATGACAGGAGTATTCCTGTTTCATCTGAGGACCATGACAGGAGTATTCCTGTAACATCTGAGGACCATGACAGGAGTATTCCTGTTTCATCTGAGGACCATGACAGGAGTATTCCTGTTTCATCTGAGGACCATGACAGGAGTATTCCTGTTTCATCTGAGGACCATGACAGGAGTATTCCTGTAACATCTGAGGACCATGACAGGAGTATTCCTGTAACATCTGAGGACCATAACAGGAGTATTCCTGCAACATCTGAGGACCACGACATGAGTATTCCTGTAACCTCCTCTTCAGGATGATTGATGTCCACCCCATCAGCCTTTCTTTCCTCAGAAGATCTGAACACCGTGCCAGGAATATTCCTGTAACATCCTGTTCAATTGATGTCCATCCCATCTGCCTCTGTTTCTTCAGAGGATCTGAGGACCATGATAGGAGTATTCCTTTACAATTGCTTCATCTGTAAAGTACATCATTTTGACTGATGTCATCCGACCCAAAGTCTGAGACTAGTGAATGGAGGAAATTGCTCTGTGGTTTTAGAACAAGAATACTGTTTGCAGCTTTCAGCTTGATTGTTTTAGCTATAATATTCCTTTATTTAAATGCAGTACTCTAAATATTCTTCCACTGACAGTGTGGAGCTGCAACAACATTGTCTTTCATGTCAAATATTCTCTTTTTCAAGTCCATTTATCCAGAGTTTTATGAGTGTTTTATCCAGAGCTGATGACACTGGATACTACAAATACTTGTACTTTAACCCATTTATTTTAAGATATTTGTGAGATATAGCTGTACATTTGTCTAACTTTTACTGTTGTTCCCAGAGGAAAGAGTTTTCTATCCATTTTCATTGGGTAGGAAAATTTTGCGATTTCATCACCCTGTTTAGAGAATTGAGAGGACTATTTACACATGTTAAATAAAACGAGACCTGGAAGTCTGCTGAAGCGGTCTGGGGCCGATTTCATGAAACCTCACTTGACTTGACTTTTTCAAGGGCGATTTTCGCACTTGACCAAGTGCACTTCAAAAAAATCTCAAGTTGTGTTTCACCAAACGTTTTTGGCCACACTTGGTCAAGTGATGTTTGAAGTGAGCTTTTTGGAACTCTTTTGTGCGATTTGGTAATAAATAGTACCCCCGCAGAATCAAGTGCATGCTCAAAATACTTGATGCGCAGGAGCCGATCGGTAGAATTTGAGGTGTCAAATAAATATGTCTGTGCCATGTTTGGCCCTATGAGATGAAGAACAATGCCCCTACGTGTATTATGATGCATGGGCACAGGAAAAAAACTCTTTTTTCGACACCATCTCCCGTCGTATTGGTCATTTCAAGTACGTTTTTATTTCAAGTGCGGTTTTCAAGGGAGGTCATACCACACTTGAACTCAAGTGCGATTTCAGGTTCAAGTGAACTTTCATGAAAAGCAAAAACTCGAGTCAAGGGAGGTTTTCAAGTGCACTTGAACTTTCAAGTGCGAAAATTGTCTCAAGTGAGGTTTCATGAAATCGGCCCCTGGGAACTAAGGAGTTGGCAGGGGAATATTGCTGGGGGGGTTCTAGTTAAAATTGGCACTTTTAAAACCTCAAATTTAAATCGTGAATGAATGGGTTTGAGGGACCAGTCATGCTTTTCTCATAAAAAAAAAACCCAAACAAAGGTTGGGCTTCTGATGCCAACCCAGTGTGCAATAGGCTCATTTGAAGATTTTTTTGCTTCTGGAAAAGGAAGTGGTCTTGGGCTAAAAATTGTCTTCCGCTCGCCTCCCCCCCCAACCCAATTCTTTGTTCAGAATCAGAAACAGTTTTCAAAAACTAAGTCAAAAGAGTGAGCCTCAAACATTTATGTACATGTCGATGGTGGAAAATGAAATTCTATCTGTCACACTTTGAAGTAGACATAATGTTAATTGAAACTTAAATAGAAACTAAATGTGCAGTAATGAAAATGACCTTTTGGTGATATGACTCAGCTGACTATCTGTCACACTTTGAAGTAGACATAATGTTAATTGAAACTTAAATAGAAACTAAATGTGCAGTAATGAAAATGACCTTTTGGTGATATGACTCAGCTGACTTCAATAAGACGACAATATTGTATAAAACATGTACACTCTATATGTGTACTTGTAATGATCACAGCATGTACATGTATGTACAGTGTCATTAGATGACATTCTGAGTTGATGATTATCCCAAGGCTCAAGTTGTATCATAGGACTGATGATTCTATTTATCTCCATAGCTGGACAAGGCCTATATTCTCCTGCTCTACAACTTCAATGATCCTTCACAGTGCTCTGTGATTGGCTGTATTTTCTTCGAGTTATCTTCACTAGCCAATCAATGTGATCTATTTAATTTGAAAATTTGAATTGACCAATCAAATGTTTTAAAACTGTAAGATATCCCTTGATGCACTGTTGTTCTCCTAAAACTCCATATCTGCTGGTTTCAGTTTGTGAATTCCAGATGATAAGATCATTAATGCATCTTCATTTGTAAATTGAGAATTTCGATTTGAAAGACCTTTCCCATATGATCCCTGGTGAAACGTATACATGGGAAATGTGAGTGGAAATTTGATCCCACATATGCAGGTACAATGAGTGTGGCAGATCGGAGCTGACCAATCCGAATGTGCGAAACGATTAAGCCGGAAAAAACGATGCACTTATATATCCAATAACTCTCCTCCACCCTGCCCTCCCCCTTCTCCCCCCCCCCCCACCCAAATTCTTTTTCTTAATCTTTTCCCATGATCTATGACTTCAGCATACATGTACATGTAAGCCAATTCATGAATACTTGAATGTCACAATGACATTTCCCTGTTCTTCCAGATGGCCCTGGTACAACGGTGTGCAATGGCAGCCTGGGTAACATCCTACCAGCAGAGGGCAGCACCAATCAAAACGTGAACACATCATCACCTCCCGGCGGTAACCCGAGAACTGACGTCGCCTCCCAGCCTCAACAGTGCTTCATGGAGGAGGACAAGCCCATTTTACCAGGGGTGACAGTTCGCGCGGCCGCCCCTGAAAAACTGGTCCACCTAGCAGTGGAATCATTCAGTAAGTACACTTGACCCACTGTCTTCAGCTTCCCGTTGCAGACTTTGAAATGTCACTTTTTTATTTGTCAACCTGCGCATCCTCATGCACATCATCAAAAGCGTGCCTCAATATTTTGGCATGAGAATTACAAAATTGCCTATGTATTTACCTACTGCAGCATTTCCACAAACTGCCCACTAACTGCAATGCCTTTCCATAATCCAGGGTGATTTCGAAATTCTCAAAGGCACTGAATTATTGATTTGTTTCCAAATGCGGTGTTTATTAATTCCTTTCCAGAAGCACTGATTAATGATTCTTTCCAAAAGCACTGATTATTGATTCCTTCCCAAAAGCACTGATTATTGATTCCTTGCAAAAAGCACTGATTATTGATTTCTCTACAATGCACTGATTATTAATTCCTTTACAAAGCACTGAGTATTGATTTGTTTTCAAAGCACTGATTATTAATTCCTTTTCAGAAGCACTGATTATTGATTTTTGTTCCAAAAGCAATGGTTATTGATTCCTTTCCAAAAGCATTGATTATTGATTCCTTTACAAATCATTGATTATTGATTAGACTCACTACAATGCCTTTCCAAAAATGAATACCCCCTTCTTTAGTATCCCCCGCTGGACTTTATTCTATATTGTCGTTTCCACAGCAGATGACATGTGGCACCACAGCCAAATTATGGCAACGATTTGGTGTAAGACTCACAAAATATAATTGACAAAGGATCTGCTGCAAGTTGTATTGTCAGTCTTTTGTCCAGGATATTACCTTTTCAATGGGAGGTCTTACACCAAAGCCTTGCCCAAATTATAGTGCACCACCCGCTTTAGAACCAATGCTATTTGTTCATACAGGAGTTGAAATGTTCACCAAATATTTAAAGGACATTTCTCAAGAATTGTCTGGAATAGAATTGAAATAAATGTAAACTGACTGAAAAACTGCAGGACAGCGCCAATTATCTGCCGGACATGTCCTGCAAATACATGAAGATAGCAATTTCGACCCCTGCCACAGTGCGGTGGCTTGTCAGGTTGCATGCTGTAGAATTGGGCCTCACAGCAATGCCTTTTTGAAAACTTCTGGCTGTTGAGTCCCTTTAATGACAAAGCCTTCCAATACCATTCTTTTGAATCAGGTTTGGATGGGCCTAAGAAATAGTGCGTACATGTAAAGGTTGTTGTGTTCTCTTTCAGATGATGATGGTACCATTATTGAGGACTCGGAGTATCCCAGAGTACTCTTCCTCATGCATAAGTGGTTCCTCTCTTCCAAAGACCTAGCTGAAGCTTTTGTGGATCTGTATCCTTTACACATATATCATTGGGGTTACACATATATCATTGGGGTTACATATCATTGGGGTTACAAATATATCATTGGGGTTACAAATATATCATTGGGGTTGTAATACCCTTCTCACAAGAGCGTTAGTATTTGATAAAGCACTATTAAACAGTGGTGGCCCCTGAATAGTGCTCCATGTTCAGTATAGGTGTGCTTGTTCTGATCAGATTAATTAAAGAGGTTATAGTATGACTTCAATTGTTCGGGTAAATTGAACATCATGATCACCTGCAACATTTGTCAAAAGCTTATCACCTGCAACATTTTCCAATGGCTTTTCAAGTCGCGAAATCGTGTTGTTGATGTAGGGACCAATATTGTTAGATTCGTCAATTTGGTCCAGTGAACAAGATGGGAATGGAAAGTGATGTTGCATAATTGGACCAGGTGTCCATGACATGACATTAGAAGCTGTCACAGTGTAATAAAAGATCTAAGATAGTGTATGATGTCGCAAAGTGTTGCGCCTAGAATGCTGATGCATGTTTTCCATCATCATCTCAGGTGCTGGAGCCAAGTGGAGGGGCTGTCATGTTTTTCAGAGTATGTCAGAAGTGTGATTTCAATGCCTGTGATCTTATAAAATGAGGTCACAGAAACACATTCACCATAGCTGATCTCAATTACTAATTTTTTTTTATCAAAATATGTTATTTGCTGAATATATTTTGATGCTGCTACCTTTTTGTATCTCAAGTCTTCATGTCGCGAATCGATATCGAATAATACATGTATCTCTGTCGCTTCATGTAACCTCATGAAGGACCACAATTTTGAACAGTTTTGAACAATAAATGATTAAGATTTCCCAATATATTTAGGACTGAATGTAACTTGTATAGTTTTGTCTGTAATTATTGAATTTTGAACACCTTTGTTGGTTTACTCAGATTGTCATAGTGTGTGTACAATGTATATATTCCTTAACTGGTCTCCAGCTATCAAAGCTGTGATGAGACGATAGCGTGTACCAAGGCCGCCTGTATACACACTCCTGCCCAGAAGGAGTGCCAGATATTTCTGTACAAGGGAAAAATTTGCCATGCTGTCAGGTGAGAGGTTTATAATATTCCCAGAGCTTTCCATACAATGTACATACATGTTTATTATGCATTTGGGTAGTTAAGCCTCCAAAACACGATAATATTGTAGAGGTTGTCAGGTGGATTGTAAAATTCATTCGTGAGGAAGTGAAGTACAGCTCGGATGGTATCATGATTTCTGCACCAACTTTAACATTAGTTACGGGTCGTCCATTTAGTACAGATGCAATACTTAGCAGTCAGTTGATAATCAGGACTTATTGAGATCTGTCTAAAAAGGTACTTTATTTGTTCCATATAACCAATTGACACATAATTGGGATCTAACTAGCAAGGTATTTTATTTGTACCATATGTAGAAGTCGACTCATAATCAGAACTTGAGATCTGCTTAGAAAGGTATTTATTTGTACCATATGTACCAATCATCTCATAATCAGAAGTTAAGATCGGCAAAGAATAGTACTTTATTTGTACCATATGTACGAATCAACTTCTAATCAGGATCTGGCTTGGAGGGTACTTTATTTGTACCCTTCTTAGCAATCAACTCTTGACTGGATTGGTCTCTATTTCATATTTATCATTTACCTATAATACAACAATGGCATTCAATAAATTAAAAAAAAACTAATTTGGAAGCAAATCTGTGAAAAACGAACAGTGTCGAGATTGGATATATCTATACATGTAGATGTAAAAGCTATGATTTGCCGACATGCTAGCCTGAATGATTGACATATTCTGTACCATGTTTACCATCAGTCGCAACAACTGAAACATTTTCGCTCACCAGTAACGTCATTCCCATGGCTGACATAACATTAACGCATTACTGCTAGCATGTGTATATGAATGAATCAATCAAATCGTTCGTGTCGGGGCAGGGGTCAGAATGTGATAAAAATGAACAGGATACTGTCCACTTTTTCTTGCAAAGTTATCTCCCTCATGACATCAAGTCCAGTCATTTTTGTTCCCGACCATGTAAGTGACTTCCGTTATTCATGTCATTCCGTCTTTCCGTTACACATGTCTTGCCCGACCAATAACTCGAGAACTATTGAATCGATCAACTTCAAACTTGGAGAGTGTCTTGACATCGGTGAGAGGACAATTGGGATTACTTTTCAGTTACCTGTATAATTCAAGATGGTCACCATTAACTATCTTGGATTTTCAGCAGTTGCATCATCACACATTTTTTGTCCGACCAGTAACTCCAGAACTATTGAACCAATCGACTTCAAACTTTGTTGAGATCAGTCACCGGATGATCAGAATTGCTTTTCAGTTATCTGTATAATCCAAGATGGCCACCGTCAGCCATCTTGGATTGTCAGCAGTTGGACATTTGTTTTTCGATCAATAACTCAAGAACTATTGAACCAATCGACTTCAAACTTGGAGAATCCCTTGACATTTATGTGTTGGGACGGTTTGGATTGCTTTTCAGTTCCTGTGTAATCCAAGACGGTACCATCAGCCATTTTGCATTGTCAGCAGTTGGATCTTTACACATTTCTTGTACGGACAATAACTTGAGAATGATTGAACCAATCAACTTCAAACTTGGAGTGTGGCTTGACATTGGTGAGAGAACGGTTGAGATTGCTTTTCAGTTACCTGCATATTCAAGATGGCCACTGTCAATCATCATTCATGAAGTTTAAGCGCTTTTATCTTGTCCGGGCAATAACTTGAGAATGATTGAACTGAAAAGTTTTAAATTTAGAGAGTGGCTTGACATCGGTGAAAGGATGTTTGAGATTGCTTTTCATTTACCTGGTTTGGTTTTTAAGCAATTAGATCTTGTCCAGACAGTACTCTTAATCAATGATATGGAATATCATTGACCAAAACAAAAATCCACCATATCTGGTGCTGCTGGCGGGGGACATGGACCTCTTTGGTTGATTTTTTTACTTCCCTTCTTTTCTCCTAAAAATTATAGTGTGAATTAAGGACTCATAACCAGAGGTTTCCAACAACTGAAAGATAAATATTTTGGGGAGTGTGAGAGTAATAAAAAAAAAAATAAAAAAAATTGTCTAGAGAAAATAGAGAAGCAGGAACGACGTTACGGTAATTCCCCATATAATTCGATCACCGGAAGTTCAGCAAAAATGGCTTATATCTGGAAATTTTCTTTATGGCACCAGCTACAAAGTGTCACATTTTGTTATTATATGGCTTTTCTTCAATTTAAATGAAGAATGGAAATGTTATCTTTTCTCTGTGTTTGAATAACTGTGTTGAAAAGTGAACTTCCTGTGATTGAATTATTAGGGGAATTACCGTAGCCATTCTTTCACATTGATTGGACTCCGGTACAACCTGAGATTCTAGATGTAGTTACTTTGAGATAACTGTACCTGGAAAAAATACTTCTGGATAGATTTCAGGTAACTGTTGTGATCATGCCGACTAAATGTTGCATTCGAGTCTACAGTTATTTATATATCCGTCTTGGGTCAAATTTGTTTCCACTTGCAGGCTCTCTTTGTCTTTCATATTTGTACATGCATATAATATACATGTATTTATTTGGAGGCCTAAGATAGCATTGTCCAAATAAGCCAGTGCGTTTGTTGGCTGTAAAAATATCAAAGAAATAAAGGTATTGAACTCCAGACATATTCCAACCTGGCGGAATTGCTTGCCTTGCTTCCCCTCTTGGTTACTATAGCAACCAGCCCCAAAGATTGCCTATCAGTAAATCCTTTAAAGTCTTTATGCCGACCAATGGAAAAGACCTATTGTCAGCAGCAATCGAGGTCAGGAAAGCGAAGTGGGAGCTTTTTCTTACCTCCACGAGAAAGTGACGGCCTTTCAATAGATGGCCGGGCTCCTCTGACGTCGGCAGAGTCCATTTATAGACTCCGGATTTGCATTCGTGGTAGACATGCCACAGAGCCTATCAGATCAATAGATGAAGAGAGAGAACTTATAACATGTACTGGTTAGGGAGCGATCCTTATAGAGGTATAGCCTGTGTGGGATACCTGTTTATCACATCCTACTGATTTGAGAGGGGCGACACAGCTAGGGGACAGTGTAGATAGAAACTGCTGGGGTGAAGGTTGAGCAAAATGGCAGTATTATGGCTGTGGATTAAAAAAAAACTTCAGTTGTTCGAGGTAAAAGATTGTCATTTTCTGAGGACAGAGGAACTATTGATGCCTCAGCCTATGAGGAGATTCACACTGGAAATTGATTTACAGAAATTGGGGTGTGATCTAAAAATAGGCACCTAATAACTGTTGATTGATTTAGTGTGTCCATTGGGGGTATTTGTCAGGCGGTCCATCTCTTTGTGTCATCGGGCTTCTGTTAGATGTTCATATCAGACCGGAGAAATACATGTAAAGCCAGTATTAAGCCATAGAATAAGCCACTTAGATATGAGAACTGGCTTTAACAGATTAAATATAAAGATTTAGCAAATAATATTTTGATATTATAAATACAGAAAACAATTCCCACATACTATTATTTTAGGGTACATGTACTTTGTGATGTCCAATTTATGGGTGTCCTACTTTTTACTTTTCTCCATCCATAGCCCAGGAATGGCTGTACTGTAGTCTCGAATGACTGTGTAACCGACTACAGCCCAGGTTCCTCCTATACACAATACATCCCACACATTGAACTTTGAATGGCATTGTCCAATATCCTAACTGCACACGAAATAAAACGGCAGCGAATAGTAATAAACTATACCTCATTTTCCTCTACATTGGTCCTTCTCGCCGCCTACCAACTCTCAACACTTAATAATTCCTCGTTCTTGAGATATCATCTTTTAATCACGCCTTCACAGAGTTTTCTGACATATTTTGGACTCATATTTTGAATGTCTCAGCATAACGAAGATAGCCACGCCCACCTACACGCGCATGCGTTGGACTGTCATCGAACTGGCCCGAAAAATCACGCATGCGCCACAGCTTGTATTCAAATGACACCGCCATCTCCGGCAAAGTTTGTGCAAGGGAAATTTACATGACTGACAGTTGAATGGCGGTAAGCTGAATATTCAAATCCCTGAGAATCTTGAACAATTGATGATGACTTAAGAATGAGGGAATACAGAGATTTCTAACTTGGAGGGAAGTGACGAAAGACTACAAGGAGAATAACGAGGTACATTTTATTATCACCAGCTACTGTGTTCTTGTATGTGCAGCCGTTAAATCTTGCGAAACGCAGGCGTTTCTGAAGTCAAAACTTTGTGGTATGAAATGTAAAGGGATGGAACTACAGCTGTGTAGGGAAGAACAGCCACGCCCACCTACACAGCAAAGGTTCTATAGCTACTCCATCCATATCTGCACATTTATTGTGCTACATCACCTATAGCTGGCAGAGCCCGATGCTATGCACCTTCTTCTGGATTTTGAGCTCCCTAACTTTTTAACAAATCGACAGATTTGTCTTAAATTTTGTCAGGATAGCTATGGGGTAATGCAGCTGATGTCAAAGTCCCTGTGGCCAGACAATCACTGTTAATCACAATTTGTTGCAACTGGATATATGACAAGTGATGCACAGCTAAATTTTGGTCAAAGTTCAATCACTGAGAACCCAAAATCAGGAAATCATTCGATGAGGCAATACATTAGTGGAAGATGATATATAAGGTATTAAAATTGAAGTCAAAAGGTCAAAGTAGCTGAGGTTAATAGGTCAAGATCAAGCTGATATATAAGGTATTAAAATTGAAGTCAAAAGATCAAAGTAGCTGAGGTTAATAGGTCAAGATCAAGGTCCCTTTGCTCAAAGGACAAGGTCACTGTGACCCAAAAATTAAGATAGCATCAAAAATCAATTTTTTGATGAGTGAATACGTTTGTGGCCGATGCTATGTCAGCTATTAAAATTGAGGTAAAACTCACTTTCACCCAAAAATTTGGGAAATCATGACTTTTTATTAAGGTGAGTTGGATATGATAGGGCGAGACGATATGTTCTGTATCAAAATAGAAGTCAAAAGGAAATTATAGAAAACATTGTGCTATAACTTCAGTTCACCGATGTGGATTGTCATCAGTTGTCAAAATCACTGCGTGGACCAGTAATCAGGATTGTTATTTGTACATGTAAGTCGCTGCATTGGGGAGAGGCAATGTGTAGGGTATCAAGATTGAGGTAAAAACTTCAAGGTCACTTATCATCATTGAAACATGGAAAAAAAGAAGAAGACTTTTAAGGTTTTATTTCTAAATGACATAGCCCATAGTACCAATTGGGCTCTTGGTATCAGGTACTCTTATCATTTGTGAACCTCCTTGATGAACATTTATGGTATCGTGTAAATATTGTCTTACTTTTGGATACATGATGTATATACGATAATGCCTCTAATTCAATCAAAGGGAGTGAAACTTTATACTATAAAATAAGGGGTGATCTAATTTATTGGAACAGTAAGTTAACAAAATGGTTCAAAATCATACATATAATCCATTATTTCTTCATTATTTCAATGATTTTAGAGGCTTATTGGAACAGCTGATTGAATTTTGCCTCCATAATTGGGGGTGATTGAATTTTGGTGGAGGGATTGAATTATTAGAAGGATTACTTTAGGGAAAAAAACTGCCGTTTATTCAACTTCGATTACAGCAGATATAAATAACATCTATTTATTATGGCTTTTACTGGGTAAATTTGTTGAAAATCATTATATCCAATTTCTGTGAAAATAAAATATTCAAAGGTTATATAATGCAAATTTCATGATGTTGATCTTGTAATATAAAAGAATTGATCTGCATATAATTTCACCAACCATGCCAATTTTTCCAGTTAATCACTGAATCTTATAATCGTGACACACAACTCAAGAAGATATCGTCCTATGATAACAAGTTGTGTAGTGATCATTGAGGCTGAATTAACAATAAGGCTCAAGTGTTTCTAAAACACCTGTCATTGTGATCAAATTGTGGAACATGGAACCAATCTGATTAAATCCAGATCTAAAAAAACTGTTCCCCATCTGACATGTGACATCGCTCATTTACATCTGGGGCCCACACCCCTGTTTCCGTGTTCTGAGTACTGACCAAGCCTCTCCCCAATTTAATGCTGTATGTTTGAAATGTCAAGCGTACATTACAACAATGAGGGAAAGACAGGTTGATCTTGTGATATTATGAACAGAGAAATATCTCCTGACTATTATTGATATATCTAAATCCTATGTCAATTGATTATCATCACAATTTCTAGAGTATAATATATTGATCTGACGAAACGAGTAAAAATATATGACAAGATGAGTTTTGCAATCCCTGGTACCATACCGTACCGTAACCTGTCGCTCTCTTCCCCGCAAAGGCCAGATGCGTGACCTTTATCTGCTGAGAGCTAAGTGTTTGAATGTGGAAACTCAGGCATCAATCTCTGTTCTAAAATCAGTGACATGTAAGATGGGGAAGCATTTTTTGTTAGATAAGGTTTTAATGAGATTGCAGTAATGAACACCGGTATCCTGATGATCTTTAGGGTTGAACTTGATACCACGTGAACATGAACATGTAATAAAATTAGGTCGTTGAAGTATTTTTTAGAATTAAACATCACTGTCAGGAATATTAATGTTGGAGACAGAAGTTTTTTCTCTTCACTTTGTGTTTAAAAAAAAAATGATATTATTATGTAATATGGGATCAATAAGGGATACCATATACAGTGATACCTGTGTAAACTAACCAAATCTAGGTAAACAGAGATGGTATATCAGGGAAATGCCAGTATTCTACGACATTCAATAATAAGCCAATGAGCACGTGCAACACAGGCTGACCAATAATGATGCTGGACACAAACTGCAGGCATGATGCACTCCATTTTTACTAAAATACTGATTAAAGTAATGATATAAAGTATATGGGGGAAAAAGAATCCCATAGTAACTTGATCAAGGGATAAAAAATTGCATCCTGGAGAAGGAAAATACATCCCAACCTTTGTTTGCAGGCTCTGTTGGAATCTATTTTCCTTCTATCAGTTGGGAATTTTCATCCCATGATCAAGTGATATGGAATCATTGTAATCCATTCATCTCTCAGTCGGCCCATGTGAACACTGAACATTTGTCTTAGTGTATCTCAGTAATACTGTCTGAGTTGAACTTCTGAAACTTTGACAGTAGTTGGACAGGAGGAAGTGTGGGGAGTTAGGAAGGGGGGGGGAGAGGATGCAATTTCTGGCATCTCTATGCTTTATGGGTGAGGCCACATCTTTGTATGTTGTTCAGTTGTTGTTGGTGTTGACAGATATTGGATCCGAAGTTTCCCAGTCCAGTTTGACATGGATACGAAGTTGGCAGAAGTGATTCAAAGATTCCGCTCGATACTCAAGTCAGAAGGAAGCAACCAATTACAGGAACTGGTGGACTTGTCTAAAGTGTGAGTTTGATCTTTGTTCGACTTTAATGTGACTCCCCAGCTACTGTAGGCTGAATTTCATGTCATTTTCTTCATACTCAGTTTAATTTTTCCAGATTCCAAATATCGAATATTTTTTGGGTTTTTACCCCTCGGCCAAAATTTGGCCGAAGGGTATTGTCGTCGTCATGTACGTCTGTCCGTCCGTCCGTCACACCTTTCTCGTTACCAAGATATCTTCAGAACAACTTACCCTAGGCACACCAAACTTGCAGTGCACATCCGTATGCGCGTGACGCAGAACCCTATTGAATCTGGACCTGATTGGTTGGAAACTTTGGCGGCCATCTTTAATTTATGCGAAACCATCACAGCTTTCTCGTTACCAAGATATCTTTAGAACGACTTACCCTAGGCACACCAAACTTGCACTGCACATCCATATGCTCATGACCCAGAACCCTATTGAATCTGGACCTGATTGGTTGGAAACTTTGGCGGCCATATTTAATTTATGCGAAATCATTAATCTTCTGTATCTTAGGTACCATTTCACTGTTCCGTGTGTGAACTTGGTATAGATCATCGATGCATCAAGAAACTTCAAAGGAATGACCAAACCAGTTTCTCTGATTCGGTGGAAACCTTGGCGGCCATCTTTAATTTATGCAAAATCTTTAATGATATATATCTTTGATACCATTCAAGTGTTCTATACGAAACTTGGTATACAGCATCGATGTATGCTCATGACCCAGAACCCTATTGAATCTGGACCTGATTGGTTGGAAACTTTGGCGGCCATATTTAATTTATGCGAAATCATTAATCTTGTGTATCTTAGGTACCATTTCACTGTTCCGTGTGTGAACTTGGTATAGATCATCGATGCATCAAGAAACTTCAAAGGAATGACCAAACCAGTTTCCCTGATTCGGTGGAAACCTTGGCGGCCATCTTTAATTTATGCAAAATCTTTAATGATATATATCTTTGATACCATTCAAGTGTTCTATACGAAACTTGGTATACAGCATCGATGTATCAAGAGACCTGCAATGTATAACCACATCAGTTCCTCTGAGTGGCAGGAAGGATGGGCGGCCATCTTTAATTTATGCGAAATCATTAATGATCTCTATCTCTGATACCGTTCGAGTGCTCGATGTAAAATTTGGCATATATCATCGATGCATCAATAGACTTACGATAAATGGCAGTTCTGGTGTTTCTGATTGGGCGGAAACCTTGGTGGCCATCTTTAATTTATGCAAAATCTTTGATGATGTATATCTTTGATACCATTTCAGTGTTCTATATGAACCTTGGTATACAGCATCCATGTATCAAGACACTTGCAATGAATAACCACATCAGTTTCTCTGAGTGGTGGGAAGGATGGGCGGCCATCTTTAATTTATGCGAAATCATTAATGATCTCTATCTCTGATAATTTTCAAATGCTCTATGACAAAATTTGGTATACATCATCGATGCATCAACAGACTTATGTAATGAATACCGACTTCTCTGATTGGACATAAACCTTAGAGGCCATTTCTAATGGCAAATTTTTTCATAATCTGTATATTTGTCACTTGACTGCTTGGTGTTCCTGAAGTCTTGCTTCAAATTGAATACATTATGAATGGCTGGCGCCCAGAGCCGAGGGGTTTTCAGATGCGCAGCTTCGTATTGAAAATTTCTATGGTACAACGATTAGTCCGTTTCGCAAATTTTCACTATTCCTCCAATACTATTATTATCATTATTATTCACAATAACTGCTATTTTATTGCAGTTTGTTCCCAGGTGTGAAAAAGAATAGAGCCCTACCCGTGGGGTTCCCGGGTGTGAAAAGGAATAGGACCCAAACATCATGATATGAAATAATAGTTAATATAGTTGGAAGCGACGTCAAATCATATTCACTCGCTCACTCAAGACTATCGAAAATATACCCATTTGGATAATTATGTCTCCCCCAACTATGTTGGGGGGAGACATCTAGTGTTTGTGCTGTCTGTCTGTCTGTCTGTCTGGATGGATGGATGGATGTCTGTCTGTCTGGATGGATGTCTGTCCGTCCCCTTGCCTTGTCTGCAAGATATCTTGAGAACTACTGGATGGAATTTCACCAAACTTGGATGGAAGCTTCATTGGGATAGCCCCCTCATTTGATTAGGTTTTGGTGTATGTGCGTGCATTCATCCGTGTCCGGTGTCCGTCCGTCCGTCCATCTACTTGTACATGTATATACAGGGCTTGTCTGCAAGATATCGGGAGAACTACTGGATGGAATTTCACCAAACTTGTATGGAAGCTTCATTGGGATAGCCCCCTCATTTGATTAGGTTTTGGTGTATGTGCGTGCATTCATCCGTGTCCGGTGTCCGTCCGTCCGTCCATCTACTTGCACATGTATATACAGGGCTTGTCTGCAAGATATCTGGAGAACTACTGGATGGAATTTCACCAAACTTGGATGGAAGCTTCATTGGGATAGCCCCCTCATTTGATTAGGTTTTGGTGTATGTGCGTGCATTCATCCGTGTCCGGTGTCTGTCCGTCCGTCCATCTACTTGTACATGTATATACAGGCCTTGTCTGCAAGATATCTTGAGAACTACTGGACAGAATTTCACCCCACTTGGATGGAAGCTTCAGTGGGATAGCCCCCTCATTTGATTAGGTTTTGGTTTGTGTGTCTGCATTCATCCATGTCCGGTGTCCGTCCGTCCGTCCATCTACTTGTACATGTATATACAGGGCTTGTCTGCAAGATATCTGGAGAACTACTGGACAGAATTTCACCAAACTTGGATGAAAGCTTCATTGGGATAGCCCCCTCATTTGATTAGGTTTTGGTGTGTGTGCATGCGTTCATCCGTGTTCGGTGTCCGTCCGTCCGTCCGTCCATCTACTTGTACATGTATATACAGGGCTTGTCTGCAAGATATCTGGAGAACTACTGGATGGAATTTCACCAAACTTGGATAGAAGCTTCACTGGGATAGCCCCCTCATTTGATTAGGTTTTGGTGTATGTGCGTGCATTCATCCATGTCCGTCCGTGTGTCCGTCCGTCCGTCCATCTACTTGTACATGTATATACAGGCCTTGTCTGCAAGATATCTTGAGAACTACTGGACGGAATTTCACCCCACTTGGATGGAAGCTTCAGTGGGATAGCCCCCTCACTTGATTAGGTTTTGGTGTGTGTGCGTGCATTCATCCATGTCCAGTGTCCGTCCGTCCGTCCATCTACTTGTACATGTATATACAGGGCTTGTCTGCAAGATATCTGGAGAACTACTGGACGGAATTTCACCAAACTTGGATGGAAGCTTCAATGGCATAGCCCCCGCATTTGATCAGGTTTTGGTGTATGTGTGCATGCATGCATCCGTGTCCGGTGTCTGTCCATCCGTTCATCTACTTGTATCGCTTCTTTGTAATTAATATTTTTAGATACGCAGCTTTGTTTAAGATACTTATTGCATTCATTTTATAGCACTTTCCCTTAAATAATGTGCCCATTCAAGGCAGGGTGGGAGGATGGGGGAGACATATGTTTTTGTTAAAAAAACAACCAGCATAGGCTTCATGCCGGAGCGGCAACTCAAGGGTCAAAGCGGAACCTCTAGTTTGTATGGCTGCTACCCCTGAGCAGAGGGGTTTTTCAGATGCGCAGCTTGGTATTATGATGTTTTTCACAGATGAAAATGATTCTGTTTCAGACCATCATATGACTGGATGCGGAACATGTCTGTGCGGAACCCTTCCTCGCGTCAACATCGTAAAGTCTCACTAGTATTTAACCACTTAGAATCGGATGAATTAGCGGAACAACTCACCTTCCTTGAACACAAAGCTTTCAGAAGAATCACTGTAAGTCCATCGGGTTACATTTTTTTTCTTATTTTTTTTTTCAGCGAATATTTTGAGTTTTATTCATTTCAGTTCTTAAAGGTGAAATTCCTAGATTTACATGTTTTTTTAAGCTATAAAATAAAATACTATTATATGCTTGCCCAAAATGTGGACGTATTATGTGATAGGGTTTCTTTTCCATCTCGTGTCTAGTCTATATCTGGGACAGTTTTCTATCTACATTACGTATTTTTGGTGAGTGGATACCCTACAGCACTTTATCTGGACTGCAATGTTATAAGTCCTATCTTAGATAGCACCAGTCCAACATTTAACATGGCCGGTATACTCCCCCCCCCCCTCCCCCTTCCAAATGTGCTCCGCGGTTCCTGCCCTAGGGGGATACAATATGCCGTGTACCAAAATGGAGGTCATTGATCTTAGGAAATCATTGAACCATTCGTGTCCGGTCTATTATCTGTGACAGTTTTCGATCTACAGTTGCAATTATACTTTGTGAGTGGATACATGTGGTGGAGATGATGTGTCTGTCAGGTACTAAAATTGTGGTCAAGGTCAGAGGTCAAAGGTCACTGTAGCCTAAAATCAAGAAATCTTTGACAACTAATGTTTGGGGATTGGATTCATTAGGGGGAAAAGATGTGTTACATATTAAAATTGATGTAAAACTCAAAGGTTACTGTGACCACAAAATATGGAAATCATTTTTTGTGTCAGTAGATACAATAGAGGGATATGTATGGCAAGCCAAAGTGTTTTTTATTCAAGAATTTCCAATATCGGAATTAAAATTTCCGATATCGGAAATTCATGACATTCAATTTCCGATATCATCGGAAATTGAATTCTCGATATCGGAAATTCAATTTCCGATATCGGAAATTGCAATTTCCGAATTTTCGATATCGGAAATTGAATTTCCGATATCGGGAATTGCAATTTCCGATATCGGAAATTCGGAGACAATTCCTGATATCGGAAATTCAATTCCCGTTATCGGGAATGCAATTTCCGATATCGGAAATTGTCACTGAATTTTCGATATCGGAAATTGCAACTCTAGGGTGCACTCCACACCTGCCACGGTTTCGTACAAAGTGGGGTCTCCCTAATTTTATAATAAGGAAGGTCGCCCGATTTTGACAGCAAGGTAATTCTTCTTACCTTTCTACTAACTGATATCTATAGTATCACCCTGCTGGACGTAACCATTCCTCCAAACAAGGATATAATAATTGCTTGTTGATCGCACCCACTCGCCACTACAGAGTTAATCGTGTCCGGAATTGAATATCTGGCGGACCAAAATTCGCACTTTTTCGGGAAGCGAAAATGATGATTCCTTTATGGCGATAAAATTTTGCAAAAAAACGAGTAGGTCGACCCCCTGTTTTTTTTCGCCATTTTAGATTGTCCTTTGGACGGGAAACACTTTAACATACATAAAAAGAAAATCATTTCATACGTTTTCGCTGGGTTGCGGGTAGAATTTGACACATTTTCATATATTTTATGGAGTTTTTCAGAAAAGTTGAAGAAGGGTTACGGAGGATTGCACGTCTTTCCTTTTCAATTTCAATAGCTCACAAGTCTCCTGAAATAAGGGCACGAGTGTGCCCATTTAGAAAATATATACTTTTACAAGGTTTTTGTTAAAGATTTTACATCTATTTATGGCCGAAGATCCAAACCCATGCCTGTTTTTAGCCACACATCATTTAGGTGTGGAATGCACCCCTAGGTTTTGTAAAGCTTCCAGAGCTTTCATTTCCGATATCGGAAATTCGGTGACAATTTCCGATATGGGAAATTCTATTTCCGATATCGGAAATTGAATTCCCGATATGGGAAATTCTATTTCCGATATAGAAAATTGTCACTGAATCGGAAATTCTAATTCCCGATATCGGAAATTCTATTTCCGATATCGGGAATTGCAATTTCCGATATCGGAAATTAGAATTTCTTGAATTCCCGATATCGGAAATTCGGAATAAAAAGCACTTTGGCTTGCCATAGATATGTCACATACCAAATTGTGGGTCAAGGTCACTGCTACCCGAAAAACAGGAAATTGTTAATAATCACAATTTGTTGCACATCAGTAGATACATGAAGGGGAGACGATCTATCATGTACCCAAATTTAAGTTAAGATCAAAGATCAAGGTCACTGTGACCCCCGAATCAGGAAATCGTTAAAAATTGCATTTTTTTGTTTCAGTTTATACATTTGATGGACGTGATGTGTTATGTACCAAAATTTAGGTCAAGGTCACTGTGACCCCAAAATATGGAAATCATTAAACTGCCAATTTTTTGTGTTAATAGATACATTAGGGGGAGAAAATGTGTCGCATACCAAAATTTAGGTCAAACTTCAATGTTACTGTAACCCCAAAATGATAACATATCGTGATTTTTTGTGTCAGTATAGACACATTAGGGGGAGACTGTATCGCATACCAAAACTGAGGTCAAGGTCACTGAGACTCCAAAAACAGGAAATCATTGAAAATTGCAATTTTTGGTGTTAGAGGATGTATATGTGCGGACGATGTGTTGTTCAGGCATATACATGTATTGAAGCCAATTTTGCCTCTTGTGTTTTATTATATTATTTGATACTATAAAATCTAAAAATATAAAATTACCATGTATGGATGTTCAGTGAAGATACATATACAGAATATTACATGTATAAGAATTTGTCATTTCAGTTTAGCGACTTCAAACACTATGCAATCCATGCGTCGCTGAAGGATAACCCAAAATTGGAGCGCTCAATCGCCCTGTTCAACGGCCTGTCTCAATGGATACAGTGTATGGTCCTGAGCAAGACTACACCTCAACAACGGGCCGATGTCATCGTCAAGTTCATAGATGTTGCAAAGGTCAGTCTACATGTAGACTCTGTATCCTATTTTATCTTGCTAAAATTCCTTCAGAGAGAGAATCCCATAACTGAGTTGACATTTTCCTGGCAGTTTTAAATCTGAGCATTTATGAACTGTTGTAGAATTGTCTGGAGACACCTTGAAGAGAAATTTTTAGCCCTTTCACTTTCTGTTCCAATCTATGCTGTTCTATGAATCTATGCATTGCATTATTGTGTCGTGCATTGCTGTCTGTATACAACACAGTTTTTAACCTTCTAAACTGTCAGTGTAACACCCTCTGACTGCAATGTGTCGAAATGTGTTGCGTGCATTCAGTCCACATCGATTTTGATTGGCACATGCTTCTATCGGCATATGAGGGACACAGAGAATGCATGCAGTGCATTTGGAAGAATGAATAAATTAGAATTCAGTGTATTCTTTAGCTGTGACAACCTTAACCCTCTCTGTTCCATTTAAAGACAGACAATGCTGATTGGACTAAAGCCATGCACACAAAAGCTGTGCACCAAGGTTTTTAACCCCAATGCAATCAGACAATCTGATGCCAAATAATTTGCCATCCATTTTCTCTTAACCAAACTGGAGAGAGATGGAGAAAATATGGATCATAAAGGTCATAAAATTGTAAATTTGACATGTATTTACTTTCAATACATAGGGGTGAAATCATTATTGATCCTTATGTTTTGTTTTGGCAGAGATTAAAAAGTTTACAGAATTTCAACACATTGATGGCTGTCATTGGAGGGCTGACTCACAGTTCCTTAGCCCGACTTGCCAAAACAAACGTTTGTCTCTCCTCAGAAAAACAGAAGGTAAAGCTTCAATAAGAGTGGGTGTGACACTGATATTTTAACAAAATGCTGAATATGTATGGTTATGCCCCTAATAATTCAATCACAGGAAGTGAAATTTCCCACCATGAAATATTGGGGTAATCAAATGTATTAGAACAGGACATGGACAAAACGGTCCCAATCATTTATATAATATATTATTTCATCATTACAATGTATGTCAATGATTTTAGAGGGTAATCTCATTTATTAGAACAGCTGATTGAATTTGTCCCCAAAGTTGGGAGTGATTAAATTTTGATAAGGGGACTGAATTATTATTATAGGGATTACTGTAGATGATTACATTATTTTCTCTTTTCTGTGGGGTTAAGACAAAAGCAGAAGATTGTTTATCTTGCTGCGTTATATGTATTTATTTAACTGTAGTCTGAATTCTGTTTGTTTTGTATTGTGGGGGTGGAAAGAGGAGTGCTTGCCTATAAAGGCCAAGACAATCCTAACTTCACTACAAGATTTGTGAACTTTAAGTGATTTGAATTTGTTCTTTTCCTCAGATCTTGATGGAATTTACTGAGCTTCTGTCCTCCAACAATAACTTCAGCAATTATAGGAAGTCATTGGCACAGTGTACAGGCTTTAGAATTCCAATATTGTAAGTTCACAGGCAGGAATTCGTGTGCATTCAGTCATCATACAATATGTCATGTTTTTTAAGGATTCATAGATGCTTTGTTTCTGAGCAGATATTGAGTAACCATGAGATAATTGATAAAAACTCAGCAATATTTTTGAAAAAAATTATGGATTCTTAAATTTCTATTCAGAAAAACAATATTTGTTGAACATATTTATTCAGAAAAAATGAACTATTACTTGAAAAAAAAACCGAATTTTGGTTTTGAGAGTCAATTAGTAAATTATTGAGTATATATGGAAGGAACCATATGGAAGAGAAATTTTTTTTCTTTTTTCAATTAACAAAGTCATTGGAATTTCCAGTTCAAAATAGACATGTAGCATTATTATATTGGGATGTTTTCTAATTTTCAGGGGTGTACATTTGAAGGATCTGATATCCCTCCAAACTGCATTACCTGACCGAGTGGAGGGGAACTTGATTAATTTCCGTAAAATGGCACAGCTCTCCATTATCCTGAAAGAGCTGACCAAGTTACAGTATGAAACTGTTCCTGTCGAAGCAAACATGGACCTCATCAATACAATAAAAGTAAGACGACCGTACACTCAGTTCCATATCATTTTTCTTCCAGTTAAAAATGTATAATCGCAGATTTATACTGCATATAGTCCTCAGTATATTGTGATGGTGAATTTAATCTATTTGTAATAAATTTTGGTTTCTGTCTTATAATTTCTTTCTATGACATGGATCGTGATCACAAAAGCTTAGCTCCATATGTTGTTAGATATGTACCTCTTTAACTCTTTGCCCCATGTTGACGCCATTTGACGCCCCGTTCTAAACCATACAGGCTTTTCTAGGCTGCCCCATAGACCTTTTTGGTGATCACCTGTAAATTGTCAGGTACAAATCTATTGGAGAGCTGGGGTCAAAGGTTTATTAATTTTTTTTTATTACTTTTACAGTGACCAATAATTTAGCATGTTTAATATTTTCTGAAATAAAATATTATTGAATGAGGTTAATTAATTAATTTATTACATAAGGCGTCAAATGGCGTCATCATGGACTAGGAAGGGGCGTCAAATGGCGTCACCATGGGGCAATGGTAGTAAGCCTCCATGGGGCAAAAACCTATACCAGTAGGGAGCTTCAGCCATTCAGAAGCACCTGTCAGAAGCACCTATCAGGAGCTCGCCCGTCAAAATTTCCTAGTGACACCTTTACAGAAACTGACAATTTAAATTGGTGTATGAGAAGTTCCCCAACGAAAAAGGGAGGCAATAACTTACCTGCAATTTAAAGAAAGGACCATTATGGTTGTATTAATAATAATTTTGGCAACTTAAAATTCAAAAATATGTCAGTTATCACAGCTTGTAGTTAAAATATCCCTTCATATTGAAGCACAGGCTGAAATCAAAATGTACTATCCAGAAATTTACAATTAGAAGCTGGTCAAACATTAGTAGTGAACCTGTTGTTCGAAACTGATATCAGGAAAAGCCCATTCCTAGATACATGGTAAAAATAGGCCTCAGCTCCTTTGACAGCTTGTCGTAAGAGGCCACTAACTGGGCATCAATGGGGTTCCCGGGTGTGAAAAGGAATAGGACCCAACATCATGATATGACTGAAATATAGTTGATAGCGACGATAAATCATATTCACTCAGTCGCTGTAGTATTTACTGATTATCCGTTATTTTCTGACATGATGGTTTGTCATTTTATTTGCAGTTGTCCTTAGATTTACATTATACAGAAGATGAGATTTACGAGCTCTCGCTGGCGAGGGAACCCAGGAGTTCACTATCATCTGTAAGTTAAAGTCATTATCAACAACGGTAATACCTCTAATAATTCAATTCCCCTATCAGTATTCAATCACCCCCAATTTGGAGGAGAAAATTCAATCAGTGGTTCTAATAAATTTGATCAGCCTCATTGAAATAACAAAGCAATTATGGATTATTTGCTTGATTTTGAACCAATTTTGTGAACACATTTGATCACCCCAGATTTTATGGTGGGAAATTTCACTTCCTGTGATTGAATTATTAGAGGGATTACCCTGTAGTTGTGGAGGGAGGGAGGGGTTGTTTTTTTTTTAATGTCCATTGTTTTCTGGCAAGTAGAGTTTCGTACAATTTGCATGAAAATCAAACTATGTTCTTTGAGCTGTTTGATGAGTAGAAACTAAAAAAAAAAAAAAAATAGGAAAAAAAAATTAAAATGTTTTTTCTTCACTCTCAAATTGGTTGATAATGACACAGTGGTGCCTGTGAAGTTAGAAATTTATTTTATTCAGCCTGATAGATCCATTAAGGTAGTCTGTTGGTAGTTTTGGGCCTCGGCAGCCATTTTCCATGTTTTTGCCGGTTTCCCCCATTAGATTATCTCCCTTTTCTAGGTTAAGCGATAGGGATTTCGTTTAAAAGTCTTCTAGCGGAGAATTTTCATTCATCCATTTTGATAAATTTTGATAGACGTTGTGATTATCTTCAAAAAGTTAAATACTATTTATGTGCTTTTTGATGAATATGCTTCAAGGCCAGGGCTATTCCCTATGTTTTCTGGGTTATCAAATGGAGCCTGGGTCAGTTCATTTAACAGTGTCTACAGCTAAAAAATGCACATGAACCTATATTTTTTTCTTCGTTTTGCCTCATATTACACAATTATAAATGTAACAACACAAATTATTCAAAAAGTTAATTACTTTGATTTACCAACAGCGGACATCCTTAATATATGACATTTATCTTATTGGCAATTTCATATCCAGCTCACCATATGCAATGCCATTCACATCACTTGAATATTTTTCGACCAACCAATACACTCAGCCCTTGATAGAGAACCTTTCTTGTGCTTTTGGTCACTCCTGCCAGATCAATATATATATATACCATAGTGTATACTACAGTTGTACAGATCTGTGCATCATGCTACTTTTTCGCTTGGCGAAATTCCAAATAATGAGTTCAAACAGTTTTATGTATTCTATGATTCAACTTAGTTTTTGTCTTACTCGGAAACTAAATTAGATGAACGTCTATGTTGAGGTGATTTTTATTGTCTGACATCATGTGTTCTTCATTTTCAGCCTTCCACTCCAACAAAACCAGTGGTGTTTGCGGACTGGGTGGCCGGAGTTAGCCCCCCTGATCCAGACACAATTAACAAACACGTGTGCAATATGGTCGAGGTAGGCCAGAGTTTTCCCACATTAGACATGTAAATAATATTACCTGTGATATTGACGGCATTTTGATATGATTTATCGGGTATGGTATTGTCATTTTAAGTGTTCTTATATTGGATTGAACAGTTAAAACCACCTAAAATGGAGTGAAAACTGTTGTTTTTGGAAATAAATTCATAAATATATTGCAATATGCAAAGTCCTCGCAATATATATCCGCTTCGGGGTACTTTATATATCTGCTTCGGGTATATTTCCTGGTGTAAAAAGGAATATATTCCACTGATGTAGTCCCAGGTGTGAAAAGAAATAGGACCCTATTATGTTTTGATATGACTGAAATGTTCTTGAATGCGATTTTAGATCATAATCACTCACCTGTTAAAGTAAAACCTTGATTCCTTCCACTAGACAAGTTTTGTTAATATTTGTAACAATATACTGTATGTCACCTACAGGTGTTGGGATATGATATGAAGCAGTTGAATCAAAAGTTGTGAAACAAACTTTTTTACCTCCATTTCAGAAAGGCAGTTTTCTCTAACTGTTTTACCTTACACAATATGAGCAGCCCAAAATGGGCTCTGTTGATTCAGTATAATTTGCTAAAAAAATGAAGTGACAATAATCCAGCATTCTTGTAGCCTGGGATATTGATTCTGCCCCCCACTGGATATTTTCATTATCCCTGATATAAGGGAGCTGTAACTGACCACACCATATCCTTGGGTCATGCTCTGCTAGATCATGTAAAATATTCAAGATGGCCATACTGAGGATTTCACAGTGATATAATTTTCCCAGAAGGCAGTTTTTGAGTCAATTTTTCTGTCCTATTGTCGAATTTGTATACACCTGCCAAAAACAATAATCCTGATTGGTTGATTTATTACATTCTCTTGTCATCAGAGGACGTACCTCTGACTGCCAGATATACATTCTCTAAATTGATTTTGGGCTGACAAATGTGGTGTCCAACCTAGGAAGTTATTACAAGTACTCTTTTCAAATAGTTGAACGTCTAACTGCATTTTCTTTTATAAGATTTTCCATTGAATCCTGATAGGATCAACTGCCAACCAGAATCATCAAACATGAACTTAATGTTTAAAAAGACTGAATGTATTCTCTAATTTATTTTGTAGGCTGTATTTAAGAACTATGACCATGACAAAGACGGGTTTATATCGCATGGAGAATTTGATTCCATAGCCGGAAATTTCCCATTCATCGATTCCTTCTGCGTTCTGGATGCTGATAAGTAAGTAGAGCCAGATACAAATGTCAGATTTTTATACCTTATAAATGCTTATACCTGAAGGCTGGGATACAGCCATGGAATTTCAGCTCAGGGGTGAATGATCCCCTTTTAAGCCCATCTGGCCTGGGCGATTTGGGGCGTACACATGTACCTATTCCGATGATTTCTCCAGATTTATTGCCCTTTATGGTCCTTATCAATATGCACATTCTTGTCTGGATTATAACTCCCTGACTACTTGGTGAAGAAGTATGATAATTACCTGGTGGATGATGACTGTATTATGTAGATGTGCACTATCATGTTTTTACCTCACAGCCTGGAAAGCAGGGAGGGGGGGAGCATACACATATTGCTTAAAGCAATGTCTGAAAGATTTTGTGCAGCATTAACTTTCATTTCAAGGTAAATTATTATACGTGTATTGCCTTCATAACATATATGTTTTCACTGTGTTTATTTCCAGGGATGGCATGATAAGTAAATCGGAGATGAAGACGTATTTTATTCGAGCAAACTGCCATGCACTCAGGAGTAGTTTCAAACATGACTTCCATGAAACAACATACTTTAAACCAACATTTTGTATTCACTGTACGGGATTGGTAAGTTAGATCACATTTTTTTTTTTTACATGCTCTTCGATAGACGAGGTTGTTGCAATCAGAATTTCCGCCCATCTGTTAACTTTTGCTTGTCCATTCGATATCTCCAGTTGCAGGTCATGGATTGGTACGGACCTTTGGGTATACCTTACCCATGGGTCAGAGCGGAACCATATTCATTTTGAGGTCAAAAGCAGGTCAAGGTCACTGTGGTTGAAAAATCATTGAGAATTGTTATGTTTAATGCTGTAAGTACAGATCAGAGATGTAAACGCTTCGCTGGTGACCGCTAGCCTCACACCACTGAACCGGCACGGGTTCGAGCCCAGCTGGTCCATGTGTGAAAGTTTGTCAGTTACTTGCCGAAGGGTGCTGGTTCTCTCCGGGTACTCCGGCTTCCTCCACCAACCAAACTGACTGTCACCATATGAGTGAAACAAACTTGAGTGTGACATTAAGCCAAATTCCCTCCCCCCCTCAGAGATGTAAATTGTGATGACAAAGAAGAAGCACTTTGATTTTACACCTTGGCCAGTTTTGAATGAAGGGTATTGTCTGCTTGGTCTGTCTGTCTGTCTGTCCGTCCATCTTGCTTGTTAATACAATCTGTTTTGAAGGATTATAGCCAGACTTTCTACATCCATATAACATGCAACTAGCCTCAAAAGCCTCTAGTGAAGGTGACTGCCCTTGACCTATTTTTCCTAGGTCAAATGTGAGTATTGGTGGTAAATTTTGAAGGATTATAGCTAGGCTCTCAAAATTCATACGACATATGCACCTGTTAATTGACTAGAAGTCTTTTCAGTTTGTCTGACCTTGGCCTATTTTATCAAGGTCAATTTCTAGTTATTGCATTATCTCGAAGGATCACGGCTTGACTCTTGTTTGGAATTGGAATACAAATGCTGATAATTATAGACACACTCAACAAATAAGGTATTTTCTCCTTTAAGTTTTCAGCCCTAATACTCCTACCAGATTCTTTGTTAACCTACTTGCCATGTATTTTCATGATTTCAGTTGTGGGGGTTGATCAAACAAGGCTGGAAATGTAAAGGTATGTGTACTGTGTTACAATCCTTGAGTCTAATACCTCAGCCATTCAAATGTATACTTTTAGAAATTCCAGAGCATCATGGGATAGCTTCCAGTTTTAAAACAAGTGATTGGTCAATTCAAATTTTCAAAAAGAAAACCAGTATTTTCATTTGTTGTGGCGAAGATTGGAATAACATAGAGTCAATCACTGAGTGCCTGTAAAAATCTGGTGTTCACTTGTTCTGGTCATTAAAGTTCCATATACTTAAATGTTCAGTTGTCCATCGAGTGGTGGCTTCTTCGTCCAATAGCAGATCCCAGCTCCATGATCTAAGAGAAGCACGAGACAGTTTACATACATGTACAACAGCATGGATTAGCATTTCATTGCTTTGGAACAAACTGGATACGTTCCTACTGTGTTCTCATTTCTCATTCTGTACTCTTCTGAAACTTACTTTTCATCCAGATATTGGCCTGATTCAAGTGAAATTCACATTCCTTGTTTTAAACGTGTTTTGTGAGCAAACGTAATTTTTCTGTTTGTCCATCTGTTCACATTCTAGTAGATGTGTCTGACCGTTGTTTCTCATACTTTTCAGACTGTGGTATTAATGCCCATAAACACTGTAAAGACTTGGTTGTAATGGAGTGTCGAGGCAAGATGGGATCTGGGCGGCGATCTGAATCCATGTTGAATGGTGAGTTGCACCTGTTAAGCCTTAAATTCTCTCTCTTTTGCCCCAATTAAAACACATCCTCATGTGTCCAGTTACATATCACAAGATATTTACGTGGACCGTTTCAATGCCTAATACCAGTACGTAGCTTCATCCATTCAGCATATACTTGTAGCTTCCTCACAAGCTCACTAATCAAAATTTCATAGCTGGATCTCTCAGAAATTGACTATTTAAATTGGTGTGTAAGAAATGAACATAGAGCTCACTGAAGAGAAGATATCTTTGATGTCAGTGTTGGTGATGACAGCTGTCACAGCAACATACAGACAACCCTGTTGTCAACCTGGTTTTTGTCACAGGAATCCGAACAGCTGGAGGGTTTTTGGCTCATTGGACTATTTTGTAATCTTTGTCACATATTATTGTAAATTAGATTTTGGGAATCGGATACTAAATTCTACTATCAAGTGTGCAAGGTATTCATGTCTGTCTTCGATCCAAATTTATCCTTCAAGCATGAATTCATTCTACGGAGGTTTCTACATATATTTCTCAGGGTCATTGGGACCGACCGACCTTACCCTCTCGTCGAAAAGAAAAATGTCTCAGAGACAGAGGTTGACATCGAGACGTGTGGATCAGTCGACGCAGACGACCCTTCCACAAATGAGCAACGGCATGCGGAGCCCGAGGAAAAATGCTAACACAGACTCGGGAATAGGACCTCCGCATGATGGAGAGTTTTATGAAGAACAGTCATTGTTGTACGAGAGGTTGTTAAAAGCTGAGGAAGTAAGTATGGTGCTGAGAAAGATTTCCATTATTTATAAACCTGATTATGAAGTTTGGTTAAAATCCACTATTTGGTTTTCAGTGTTGACCTGCATATTAATTCCTACATTGTGGTAAACGTAGCATTCACACACTCGAAAAAACAATCATTTTGCATGGATGTACATGATTTTCAGAATAAATTTCCTCCATACCAATCACCATTTTCTATCAGGTTCAGCAAGGAATGAACATGATGAGGTAGCCATATCTTAAATTTTTGCCTTCAATTCTGTTGACCTCAAACCTTGAAATCCCAGTTCATTTCTTGTTTTCTTCCTACTCTCACAAAACTGACTAAAAAAAAAAGATAGTGTTGATGTTCTCACATCAAAAGAAGGTGAAATCTGGGAGGTAGGCTGGCTCGGTTTATCATATAGGGTTATTTTTCAGCAAATTCATGGAAGTTGGTATTCCAATGTAAAAAACAACTAACTTTTTTATCTCTCAAATTTGATGGGTGAATTGCTTCAGTTTGTAAATCTGGCGTGCTGTGGCATTCGTTTTCATGATCATGTCACATTCTGAGCCACTGCCACACTTCTCCATATCATTCAGGACATTGCTAAAGTAAAATCGGTTCAGCATTGACAAAACACACTTATGCACAAGCATGACCATCTGTTATTGTTGCCAGAGAAATTACAGTGAAACCTGTGTGAACCAACCATGGAAGCAGATTATAGTGTCGGTTTCAACAGGGTTCTGCTTTACCAAGGTTCAAACTACTTTAGATTTAATTATTAGGACCATGTATAATGCTGGTATTTAGATGTTGGACAGTTTATCCAGGTGTCAGTATTTACAGGTTTCACTGTACCATATACCAGGCAAATTCCACAAGATATTTCACAGACATGTATGTCTTCTTTTCACACAGTCCCATTTCATTGGTGAAGTTTGACTTGCTCAGTTTATGATTTGCCCATCATATAAAGTACTGTTTAACTTTTATCCCCTGTGTACAATGTTGATGGAGATGTAGCTGTACTCAGAATATTCCAGTTCCATAGTCTCTCCAGATGCCTTCTATTTAATGCTACGGTGGGAGACATTCTTGTTTTGCAGTTTAATATTTATCACCCATTTTAAGACAAAAGAGCTGTACTGGCTGGGCTGATCAGTGTCCAGGATAATAGGAACTATGGACACTCTCGTGTTCTGGCCCATGTACATGTAGGCGCCGTCGTGATATGACTGAAAAAATGTTGAAAACGATGTTAAATCCTACTCAATCACTCCTATGGCAAAACATTCATTTGTTCCTGATTGGGGACCAGAAATTTTCTTTTTTTATTGAGTCCAAATTTGAAGACCGTGACTTACAATAGCTTTTCCACACTGTTGTGACACCGGACAAATTTTTAAGGATTTTGCTAAAAATTGTATTGCGGATGGAGGGGATTGCTATGTGAGCAGAATTTCTTGGCAATAAATGTCATGTCAAACATTTTTTAATTAGTACTGTTTTCACAGGTTAGCAGTATCGGTACTTTCTTTGGGAAGTGCAATTTGTGTGCACATCTGCTCGTCTCCAAGTCAGTGTGCTCAAACAGATAAATAATGCCAAGCATGAGACTCTATTGTATATCTCTTGCTGATGATGATGATGAACACTGTGCACCTTTAAATATATCTCAGAAAAATTGTGCAAATATTTTAAACACACTTCGAAACAAGGCATAACCTACATGGCATATAAGAAATAACCTTTTTTGGGGGGGGATATAAATTTTTTCCCGTATGTATTCGCTGTTTGAGCTGATGATTGCTCATTCAATGATTGCTCATGATAGTGATTTAAAACTACCTCCTGCTCTCTCTTTTTGACATGTAGCCAGATTTAAGTGATGAAGAGGTGGAGTAAGTGGCTCTTTCCCATTTCATCCCATTCTATTGCTTCTTCCACATGCCTGGCAAGTTCATCTCTTGTCATACCTACACTACCACAATATAAAATGAATCAGCCCTGCTGTATACAAATTTATTGAAGATGGGTTTCGGTTTTGGACCATCCCATTCCCCTGATAGGGATGGTGTGGTAATGACAAGAGGCTGGCTTGCAGGTATTTTTTTGTCACATCCCAGTTTGTTTTTTCTCTGTTTTAAGTTTGCTGTTTTGTTCTTTACAAGCTATACTCACCTGTTGAATGTCATTTGTGCTGACAGTTTTTGATGCTGTTGCTTCACTACTGCATGTCAAGCGTGTCCGTTCTCTAGATTAGAGTACCAAACTAAAACAAATTTGGAAAGAAAGAAGACAACAATTGGGACTGTGGCATACGTCTAATCTGTATGGAGTTGGGGTATCGAGTACCGGTTATTTGGAGGCCTCGATTGTCAGGGTACTAGAGAACATCAAAGCTAAGGGTTCAGATGAACTGTGATTAGATTAGAAACGAACTTGGATTAAAGTTATGGTACATATGGAGTTGGGATTTGGTAACGTCGGAGCTGAGACCAGAGTAAATAGGAGCTGAGATCAGAGTAAATAGGAGCTGGGATCAGAGTATATAGGAGCTGGGATCAGAGTATATAGGAGCTGGGATCAGGGTATACAGGAGCTGGGATCAGAGTCTATTGGTGCAGGGATCAGAGTATATAGGTGCTGGGATCAGAGTATATAGGAGCTATGGTTGGAATACACAAGAACTTGGAGGGCAGGGAGAGGAGCATAAAAGCTATGGTTAGGGTATGTTGGACCTGGGATCAGAGTATATAGGAGCTACGTGGGTTCAGGGTATGGAGCTCTTAGGGTACCTAAGAGCTATGATTAAGATATGTAGGAGCTGGGTTCAGGGTATATAGGCGCTGGGATCAGGGTACACAGCAGCTGGAATCGGGATATGGAACTTGTATCAGGGTACATAGAAGTACCGGGATCAGGATGTATAGGAGCCGGGTTCAAGGTAATAAGAGCTGGGATCAGGGTACTTGGGAGAACCGGGATCAGGGTATATTGGAGCTGAGGTCAGGGTACATAGGAGTTGGGATCAGGGTACATGGGAAAACCGGGATCAGGGTATATTGGAGCTGAGGTCCAGGTATATTGGAGCTTAGATCAGGGAAATAAGAGCTGGGATCAGGATACATGGGAGAACGAGTATCAGGGTATATTGGAGCTGAGTTCAGGGTACATAGAAGCTTGGATCATGGTACATGGAAGTACAGGGATCAGGGTATATTGGAGCTGAGGTCAGGGTATATAGGAGCGGAGATCAGGGTAATAAGAGCTGAAATCAGAGTACATGGGAGAACCGAGATCAGGGTACATAGGAGCGGAGATCAGGGCACATAGGAGCTGGGATAAGAGTATGTGGGAGTACCGGGATCAGGGTGTATAGGAGCTGAGATAAGGGCATATAGGAGCTGGGATCCGAGTACATGGGAGTGCTGGGATCAAGGTATGTATATTGGAGCTTAGATCAGGGTACCGGTACATAGGAGCTGGGATCCGAGTACATGGGAGTGCTGGGATCAGGGTGTATAGGAGCTGAGATAAGGGTACATAGGAGCTGGGATCAGGGTACATGGGAGAACCGGGATCAGGGTATATTGGAGCTGAGATCAGGATATATAGGTGCTGGGATCAGGATACATTGGAGCTTGGACCAGGGTACATAAGAGATGGGATTTGGTATATTGGAGCTGGGATCAGGGTATGTTGGCGTTGTGATCAGGGTGTATAGGAGCTGGGATTGGGGTATATAGGAGCTGGGATCAGAGTACATGGGAGAACCAGGATCAGGGTATATTAGAGCTTAGATCAGGGTACATAGGAGCTGGGATCAGGGTACATAGGAGCTGGGATCCGAGTACATGAGAGTGCTGGGATCAGGGTACATGGGAGAACCGGGATCAGGGTATATTGGAGCTTAGATCAGGGTACCGGTACATAGGAGCTGGGATCAGAGTACATGGGAGTGCTGGGATCAGGATGTATAGGGGCTGAGATAAGGGTACATAGGAGCTGGGATCAGGGTACACGAGAGAACCGGGATCAGGGCATGTTGGAGCTGAGATCAGGGTATATAGGTGCTGGGATCAGGATACATTGAAGCTAGGACCAGGGTACATAAGAGACGGGATTGGGTATATTGGAGCTGAGATCAGGATACATAGGAGCTATGGTAGGTTATGTAGGAGCTGGGATCAGGGTATGTTGGAGTTGTGATCAGGGTGTATAGGAGCTGGGATTGGGGTATATAGGAGCTGGCATCAGAGTACATGGGAGAACCAGGATCAGGGTATATTAGAGCTTAGATCAGGGTACATAGGAGCTGGGATCAGGGTACATGGGAGCACAGATTAGGATACAACCTGAATTAGATTACATGGCCTTGAGTGGCTTCAAAGCTTATTCTTCTCTGGCATATTAGGGTACATAGTAGGAGCTGGGAAGCCAGTGCTGCTTGAGTTGGGCTAGCCATATACAGGGGTGGGACAGTACCCCTGGGATGGGATTGAGGTACAGCCACTAGTAACTGGAGGATTAGGGGATCATTCACGTATCATATGAGCCAGACTTCTACTCTGTTATCCTTCCCACTGTTTGCCTGTTTGATCTATGTACTGCACATAGAGGAAAAGACCAACAGTATTGGAAATTTTATAGGTTTGGTCCAATAAAATATAGGATAGGACTCAAGAATATTAGGGGGTTGGCAGAGTGATTATTGGATTTGTCATGAAGTTGAAGAGATTTTGAGTTCTTATACCGAGACTGGGAAAGTTTAGCACACCAGGAATTTGAAAGTTTAGCATACTGAGATTCGGAAAATTTACCATACCGAAATATAGAAATCTTCAGCACGCTGAGATTTGCAAAGTTTAGCTTACTGAAATATGAAAACCTGGATTGGGAAAGTTCAGCATACCGAGATTTGGAAAGTTCAGCATACTGGGATGGGAAATGTCAGCATACCGGGATTGGGAAAGTTCAGCATACCGAGATTTGGAAAGTTTAGCATGCCATTAGAGGAACACTTCCTGTTATTAATTTTAATTAAATGGATTTTTGAGATAACTCGCAAATAAAAGCCCATTTATCAGGACTGATGGCAGTGACAATAAAGTATGTACTGCGACCCATCCGGACTTTGTTCAATCTTGTGGGACTTCATAGGTTTATGGCCAGTTGGTTGGGTGTCCTAGACAACATCGGACTATTCTTTCATTTCTACTCCTAACACACACATTATCGTTTTAATTTTTGCACAAATTTTCTGCATCGTATGAGACAAATAACATTCTACACTATTATATATCTGCACATTTACTCATTTATGACAGGGTGACAAAGTATGGATTGTAATCAAATTCCTTAAAGTTATATGTTAATATTAAAATTCAATGTGAATGGAAGTTGGTTTGATAGCTTTATCCTATCATCTGAACATTATTAGTCTACAACCACATAGATGAACTCGGAGCTTTGATGTTGTTTTGACTTACATGTGTGTCATTCGTACGTGTGCTTCATATGTTTTGTTCAGTTAATAGACTTTTTTGATGTCCAGTATGCTGAACTTTAGATTTAGAGATATTGATTTATTGTTCCAGACAGAATAAAATTAGAAGCTTGATGCAGTGTAAAATATTGACTGTTTATCTCTATTCAGTTTAACTTCCACAATTAGGTGTTCCTCATGATTAAGAATTAACACCTTCACTCAAGATTTTCAGTTCCATAGAACCAAGTCTGCTGCATGGAAAAATGACCAAATATGGGAATTTTTATCTTGCATTTTGATTGGACAAGCACATCAAACATATATACAAGTATATATGCCAACAGCATCTGTTGTAGGAATGAACCTTTATAGAAATCATTGGCTGGATTTTCTTCCTATTTTCCCGCAGGCCAATGGAAATACCTGAAATATATTTGAAAATTTAAATTGACCTATCAAATGCTTTAAGACTGGAAGATATCCCATGATGCACTGTTGTTTCCATAAAACTCCTTTCCAGAATTCCAGTGAAGCTTTACAGAAACTCTCTGATTGGCTGGGTGGTCTTTCAACTTTCTTCACAAGCCAATGAAAATACAGGATTTTAATTCAAATTGACCAATCAAGTGTCTTGATGCACTGAAGTTTCCATAAGAGTTCTCTGTTCTTGATATATAAATATATAGCATATGAAACTGGCCAAGAAGATAAACAGTTTGATTAATGATACACAATATAATACTTAAGGATATACAATATAATACTTAATGACAGTAATGAAATGTTGCATTTTTTTATGCATGAGCTGCTGGTAATTAGTATAGGTGTGTGATATCCGTCTAGTACCTGCCTGTTAGATAGTCCCTAGATAGACTAATATATCAAGCATAAGATTGCATATTGCTCTGTTATACTATTAGCATTAAAATCATGAGCTTTGTCCAATCCGGTGCTTTAGCAAGAGTCATTCATACTTCAATGACAGGCTCATCCCCAGTCTGCTACATGGGGAGATCATATTAACATGAAGGACTGTGAAACATATTGTTGCCCCTTCAGCGCCCAAACCTGTGATAGTAAACATTATTAACCCTCCTTGGGGAAGGATTGGTTATTAGAAATTGCCAGGTGTCCGGCAAGTATCTTGGTGAGGGTCATTCAGTGCTTTACAATGAGGAAGTACGTACTTTGTTATATTTCCATATTGTCAGGTGCCAGAATTTGTATGACGATAATAAACCCTCATTCTCCCAATGTCAAAGTGTGTAACTTCCTAAATTGTCAGTGTAACAAGTTCTGACTGCATTGGATCAAAATATGCGGCAAGCATTCAGTCTCTATCAGTTTTGATTGACACAGGAACTCTGTATCTGCATACGGGAGAGATGGAGAATGCATCCGGTATATTCTACAGAAGAATGAATACAGTATGCTTAACTATTGAGAAGAGCACAGAGTATAGTGTTTTCTTCAGCTGTGACATCCTAAGCCCACTCCACTCCATTTAGAAACGGACAATGGTGATTGGCCGAGAGCCATGTGGACAAAAGCTGCTCGCCACTGTTTTAACTACAGTGCAATCAGAGGGTATATCTGACAGTAGAAGATAAACAATCTGATGCCATGGGAATGATTAACCCCCAGCCCCAGCCAGTCTTCCAATAGGATACTTAAATCATATTTACCTAATTTCTCCTGTGAAAGGAGACATGCACCTTGCATGAAGTGGTTATTGTACGGATAAACCACTAGGAAAGAGTATCAATTTACACTACTGGTCTGATATGGAATTTAACCTGTACAGAAAGTCTGTTATTGATTGGATGACTTTTTTCCTATTTTCCTCACAAGCCAATGGAAATATTGGATTTTAATATTGGAATTGACCAATCAAATGTCTTGAAACTGGAATATATCCCTTGATGCACTGAAGTTTCTTTGAAATCTATGCTTTATTCTCAGCATAACACTTCTTAAGTTTAAGGGAGATTCTTGAAATTAGGGCATGAGTTCTTTGATAGGAATGGCATATGCCCATTATCCAAATGGTATACACCATTCCCAATTTCATATTCTGATCAGCATGAAGAGGAGTTCAAATTGGAATGACATATGACATTCGCTCTGTCATTGCATGGTAATAATATATGTCATCCTTTCTCTGATGAGTTCCAAAGAGGTTCTCTGTTTTTCAACTCCGCACACCAAACCATTCTGACTGGAATGCCTGATGTCAGGACCTAGCATACCCCAATTTCAAGAAGCTCCGTCAGGCACCAAATGGTCAGCAGTACATACAGACATTCAAGAACTGCTAGTATGTTGTTCTGAAGAAAATAAATATGGCATTGTACTTAGGTCCGAGTGAATTGTTGAAAAGCTGAATGGTTGAGCTTTCATTAAAGATTCAGTTCCTCCATTAACATTCTATCATGGGGTCAAAATACGAAAATCAACCTAACTAACTCCCTAACCATCCTCTAATATACCTGGTGCTGTTTAGCGAGGAGGGGTGCAGTTTAAGTGCCAAACTGAAATATTATCATTAGCTTTATAAACATTATCTTGTCATATGTCCCAAGTATTTTTGAGGCACTAGGTCTTAGGTTTTTTGTAAGAACACCATCTTGATGTATTCGAACCGCACTGCGGTGATCAAGTGGTTGAAGCATTCACCTCGCGAGTAGGAGGTCCTGGGGACTCAAACTTGGGCCAAGTCATACCAATGACTTATAAAATGGAAGTTGTTGTTTCCTTGCTTGGTGCTCAGTATTAAGAGGATAGATCAAGGAGATGTTGGCCCGATGTCAGGATAACGTCATTGTGACTCAGTGGAGTATCAGATCTGCCTACTGCATAGTGATGTACACCATCATGATATGACTGAAAAATTGTTACAAGTGATGTTAAATCCTAATCACTCACTCGTCTTGTTTCAAGCACCAGTTTTTGTCTGTAAACATATGAAGCCAGTCCACAAGCAGATACAATAATGCAAATTGCCATGATTGAACAGCCCTAAGACCCAGTACCTAGCTAGATTATGATCTATACCTGCTAACCTCCCTTCTGCTTTGACAGCCATAGGACAAGCCTCTACAGCTGCCAGTTCAGGGAGTTTTTCTGATTGCTTTAAATATCATTTCCAAATACACCAGTGCATTTTATCTTATTTTTTATAATGCCTGATTTTTGATTATTATACCAGTATTTTTCTTGAAAATATAGTTTTTAACCTGATTAAATCATCTTTTCAGGAGCGAGAGAAGTTGATGGCTGAGAATACGAAGTTGCGGTCCAAACTGGAAGTGGCTGTAGATCAAATATTCACACTGAAATCTCATATTGGTCTGATACGACAACACACCATCAACTTCATCCTCAACCAGATGGACACACTACACATTCAGAGAGACACAGAAGTCTGAAATTGAAAGTGGAACAGATTGAAAGTGAAAGCAGAACAAACTTGAAAGTGAAAGTGAAAAGAGCCAAAGTGGAACAAACCGAAGAGTGGAATAAGCCGATATAAAAAGCGGAACAAACCCAAAGTGAAACAAATCAAAAGTGGAACAAAGTGAAAGTGGAACAAAGAAGAAGTGGAACCAATTGAATGTGAAAGTTAAAGAAAAACTGATGTGATGGAAAGATGAGAATCTTATTTGATGTTTTTAAGATACTGTTAGCATTTGAATGCAATATGTGATACCCCTAAGTGAATTGGACACATTGGGTCATGTTGAATTGTTTCTTGTTATTAAGTTTGTTTTTAAAAACAATCAAGGGAGACATGCTGTGGATCCCAGTTGGATCATTAAGTCATGATGACTCTTTAAGTGTTTGAAATTCTAGTCCATTTCCAGACTGGAAAGTGCTACACTGGTGAATCCGAGATCGTTTCCTTGTGCCCTCTTGCAGATCAAATAAAATTTTTGATTCCGGAAAAGACAAGATCTCGAGCCAGTACTGCTGAAGAATTTATTGGTCTTACCAAAAAAAAACTAGATCTCGGGCAAGAACAGCTGAAGAATAAATTGATGTCAAATCGGAAAAACAAGATCTCAAGCAAGAACAGCTGAAGAATTAGTGGTCAACGAAATAAAAAAATCAACAAGATCTCGAGCAAGTACAGCTAAAGAATAACGGTCGCAAAAAAAAAAAATCTCAAGCAAGTAAAGCTGAAGAATTAACGGGTTCAACCCAACAGATGTGGTTTCTCATGAAATCTTGACAATGGAATTAGTGGTCTGTATTTCTGCATTACCCAACAAGCAGATCTGCCATGTTTTTGTAAATTCGAATTTCTGGTCATCAAAGTGGATATTCAATTTAAATGAGGAGTTTTTTTCAGAGAAATTGTATGGTATTGGTTCATTCACAAGAAGAGAATCTGGAACATTCCAGTTTTGGCATGTGACGAAAGGCAGTGGACAGAATTATGTGATATTTCTAAACTGGCCCCTGATAATCCGCAATTTTTTTTAAATCTCAAAACCTTTAAGTAACAATTCAGCAACAAACAGTCATTATATTTTTTCAGTTTATAAATGTGCATTTATTTAGAGACAAAAATATTGACAAAATGTAAGCTTCAACGATATCTGGATATTTCCTCAGGTCTTTACTAGTTTTTATTATTGTAATTTTCCTTCCATAATACTCTAGATTGCATAACAAACAAAAAATACACTGAAGGGATGTTGACAATACTTTCTCTTATGTTATAATTCTTTGACAGTTGCCTGCTCCAAAGTATATACAGGACCTGCACTATACCAAGATGTGCACACTGGTTCGAAATATCTGTAGATTGAAGAAACTTGATTTTTTGGTTGGTAAATTAGTCTCTGTGGCTGAACAAGTATGGAGGGTTGCAAGTCCAGAACTAGTTGGGGGGGGGGGGGGCATATCTGATCAGTTGATAGTTTGAGAATATCTGATAAGTTGGTTCATTGATGAAGGATATCTGATCAGTTGATAGATGGAAGATATCTGATCAGTTGGTAGATGGAGGATATCTGATCAGTTGGTAGATGGAAAATATCTGATCAGTTGGTAGATGGAGGATATCTGATCAGTTGATAGATGGAGGATATCTGACCAGTTGATAGATGGAGGATAGCTGATGAGTTGATAGATGAAGGATTCTGATCAGTTGGTAGATGGAGGATATATAATCGATGGAGGATATCTGATCAGTTGGTAGATTGAAGATAGCTGATGAGTTGATAGATGGAGGATATTTGATCAGTTGGTAGATGGAGGATATATGATCGATGGAGGATATCTGATCAGTTATCAGTTGGTAGATGGAGGATATCTGATGACTTGATAGATGGAAGCTGTCTGATCAGTTGCTAAGATGGCAGATATCTGATGAATTGGTAGATAGAGGATATCTGATCAGTTGGTAGATGGAGGTTACAATGTATCTAATGAGTTGGTAGATAAAGGATATCTGATCAGTTGGTAGATGGAGGTTACAATGTATCTAATGAGTTGGTAGATAAAGGATATCTGATCAGTTGGTAGAGGATATCTGGTCAGTTGGTGGATCGATGGAGGATGTCTGATCAGTCTGTCAATTGAGAACATCTGATCAGTAAGCTTAGATGATATCATCAGTTGGTAGATCTAGGATATCAATTTAGTTTGTAGATGGGGTTTTGTTGGTCAGCTGATAGATTGTAGATATCTGATTTCTTGGTACTGTACATGTAAATTGAGAATATCTGATCAGTTGGTAAATTGAGGATATCTGATCACTTTCAGGGTCAAATATATCTATCAGTCGTTCTTCTAACCAGTGTTCTTCTAAGTACTCCATTTATACAGATATGTAACATGTGGAAGCGACACATTGTATGGAAAGTTTATTCATCTCTTGACCAGCCGGGCTCTGGTGGTGATAAACCTGATATAATCTTAGTGTTGGAAAGGTGATGTTAGTTTTTGTCTCTACTGGATGGTATTTATGACCCATTGAAGTTCCTAACTCAGAGGCCGCGGAGCGGGGGGGGGGGGGGAGGGACCGCAATGTTATAAGTCCTATCTTAGACAGCACCAGTCCAACATTTAACATGGCCGATATGGTGTTCAGCCCCCCCCTCCCCCCCCCCCCAATTTCCAATGTGCTCCGCAGCTCCTGTAATGTATTTTAATGGGATGGGGGCAGACTCTCCTGGCTCATTGAAGTGTTTAATCCTGACCAATGTTTGGACACAGCTTGAGCCATACAGCCTGTAGATCAAATAAGAGAGATACATGCATTTATCCATGTGCAATATATTTAATCTGTTTCTCCTTAGCAACAGTTACTATGGGATCAGTTTGCATGGAACCAGTTACAATGTCGCTATGGCAAAAGTTGTATAATGTGTAAGGATATTATTAGTTTTCTCGAGATTGTACAGTACATCGGGTATATAAAACTTGGGATAAAGTATTTGAGGGATAGGTAACTCCATTGTATTGAGCTGTAGATGTTATTCTCACTTATATTTTCAAACTGGTTCATGCAAAGGATCAGAAAGAATCTCGTTTAGTGTCAAAACAACTCATAAATGTTGTTACCAACATGATGAGGATTATAATGGAGAAAACAATTTGTTTAAATTTGACAATTTTTTCAATATTTTTTGTTTGGTGCCAAATGAAGGGGTGTCTAAAAGTAGGAAAAAATCTGCAATTTTCATAGTTTTCTTGCTTATCACTGTTCATCTAAAAACTTTAAAACTTGCATAATGCCACATCTTAATGGTTCATACTCCATATAAGGATCAAGAGACAATGCCTAGAATAGACAAGTCTGGGGACAACAATATGTTTAGACTTGAGCCTTTTCAGCTGCATAAAGACTCAGACAATAGCTTCCTACATGAAGTATCTACCATCTTAATGATATTTACCATCCTGATTTCTTTGGTCATGATACAATACCAATCTGTTATACTATTATACTTCAGGACACAAATTGCCTGGATATTACAGGTCATTGAAGTTTTCAGCATTGAACAATATAACGAGTACACTGTTTTATAGCATTGACTGTTGTAGAACAATGGGGCTACTTTGTCCCTGTCATATTGTATCCCAGGTAAAACCTATTGTTGCATTCCACATTTAGCCAGGTTTCCAACAAAATCGTCATATTGTGGACAATGGCATGACTGTTTATTTATAGGTAATGAATTAAGAAACTGCAGGACAGTCGCCGTGGCTATTGATTAACAAAGGTGAACTTTTTACATTATTTCTACATATATTCACTTTTTACATGTCCACTTTCTACAGATTTTCATTTCCATATTATTTATGCTCAGAGTGTACTTTGTCTCATCCACAAAAAGTGCATTCCAGAACTGTCACAGTATTCATAGGACAGCATTTTGGTTTGAGATTCTGTTGGGTTAATTCATTATCTATAGTTACACAATTTAGAAATGCTCCATTAGCTCCAGTTGAAAATTCCCAATTTATCAGTGATGTAAAAGAAAACCAGTTTTGAAGTGGATTAAGCTCAACCCAGTTCTGACCTAAATGAAACTAAACCAGTCTTATCCAGAACTCTAACCAGTTCTGACCTGAATGAAGCTTAACCAGTCTAGACCAGAACTACACCAAATCTGACCTGAATGAAGCTAAACCTGTCTTGATCAGAACTGAACCAGTTATCACTGGGAGGAAACTACACCAATCTTGACCAGAACTGAACCAAATCTGACCTGAATGAAGCTAAACCAGTCTAGACCAGAACTACACCAAATCTGACCTGAATGAAGCTAAACCGGTCTTGATCAGAACTGAACCAGTTATGATTGGGAGGAAACTACACCAATCTTGACCAGAATGAACCAAATCTGACCTGAATGAAGCTAAACCAGTCTAGACCAGAACTACACCAAATCTGACCTGAATGAAGCTAAACCTGTCTTGATCAGAACTGAACCAGTTATGCATGACTGGGAGGAAACTACACCAATCTTGACCAGAACTGAACCAAATCTGACCTGAATGAAGCTAAACCAGTCTACATTGTAGACCAGAACTACACCAAATCTGACCTGAATGAAACTAAACCTGTCTTGATCAGAACTGCACCAGTTATGACTAGGAGGAAACTACACCAGTCTAGACCAGAATGAACCAAATCTGACCTGAATGAAATTAAACTGGTTTTGACCAGAACTACATCAGATCTGACCTGAATGAAACTAAATCAGTCTTGACCAGAACTGAACCAGTTATGTATGACTGGGAGGAAACCTCGTGTACACCAGTCTTGACCAAAACTAAACCAAATCTGACCTGTACTGGTCTTGACAAGAACTGAATCGGTTAAAACTTGAAGGAAATTACACCGGTCTTGACCTGAACTAAATCGGTTATGACCTCAATGAAACTAAACCTGTCTTGACCAGAACTGAACCAGTTAGGACTTGAAGGAAACTAAATCAGTCTTGACCAGAACTAAATCAGTTCTGACTTGGGTGAAGTCAGCCAGGTCAGACAATTGATAACTACTCTCATGGGTCAGATGGACTTGAGCCCATCAGATCATTTGTGATTTTCTATTCATTATAGTGCACACGTACACGTAGCTAAAATTATTCAGGATCAAATTTTGAAGTTTACCGATTTAATTATGTTTGATTTTCTCATATTATTGATAATTACAGCCTATATTTAGAGCGTATAGTCCGTCCGTAGACTTAACGTGGCATTGACCTTGAACTCCTATAAAAAACAGGTGAATCGACTAGCTAGGGCATCAACAACCATATGTACTCATGCTAGATTGGTTTACATTTGTTCACTTAGCATAATATTTCATATTAGCTATTGGAAGACACTATAGTTATCACTCTAAGTATTAATTCACAGCATTATATGAGTTCTTTTCCTATTGGTGACCGGGTGCTGTACTGTCTGAGCTGATCAGTGTCCAGGGTAATAGGAACTGTGAACACACTCGTGTTCTGGCACATGTAGGCATCGTCATGATAAGACTGAAAAAATGTTGAAAATAACGTTAAATCCTATTCACTCACTCACTCTTCCTCTATCAGTATTTTTCAATTTCAGGAGATCATTCAATATAGCTATAAGTTCTATATCTCCTGGATTCTAATCTTGACTAGTTGGTTAGTTAGTCTTATGGTGGTGTTGTAACCAGAAAGCAAAAAATATTTGGGGGTGGGGGAGAGGGGGCAATTCTTTCCTAAAATGAGCCTCCATTTTCAAATGTTCGATTCATGAGAAGTTACAAATTTTCATAAATTGTTAACTTTGCCAAGTAAACAACCCTTCAACAAAATACAGGAGCCTCAGTTTTTAAATATTTGACCCAGATCTTTTTCTGTGGAATTCTGTGGGGGGTTTTTCCAATTGATCAAAATTTTTCCGAGTAGGAAAGTGGAATGAAAATTTAGAGTGATAACTCTGTCGATATTGTTATATATATATATATGGTTATACTTGCTCTATTTCATCTTGCTAATATAATTGCTCATGATGTTGTGATCAAATTTTGTAGATTCTCAGTTGTACATATGAGTATGTTTGATCAGTGTTATCATTAGGAATGCCACTACTTGTACTCCATGCACAATACCTCTCTGATTTTAACCATATCTGTTATCAGTCCATCCTGACGATTGAGAATTCTATAATTCTATGTCGTGTGCAGCTTTCTGCCATGAAGTTCTCCATAATGTGCAGTTTTCGGCCATGGGAATTTTATGCCATACATCTTTCTGCCATGTTGAGACTGCGGATATATGTCCTGACAAGGTCATAGTGTTCTTGTGACCAGTGAAGTTTGAAATGTTTCAACAATATATTTAGTTAGAGCTAATTTTGCTGGGTAGTATATTCCCATTTTGAAATGGATCTGAACTACACTTGTAATTAAGGGGGTTAATTCCATCTGCAAAGTGCAAGTTTTACAGCAAAATTGTAAAAATTGCCTTGAGGCAAATTTCTGCAGCCTGAACCCCTTTTCAAATGAATAACCTTTTCAATTTGAGGTCCATTTCATTTGTTAAGATTGAGTTAAGAATGGCACTGTTGTTATATAAGCTTATATGTAATTAAGAGTTTGAGCCTTGCATTTTGTCTGTGGTGGATACAGGATCCACCATGGTTGCCTATTTTCTATTGGCTGGGCTGTCAGCAAACTCCGCAGCAGGGACTTGTTAAGACCGAGCAACTTGACCTCCGCACAAACATATTTTATCAGATATAATGTAGTAGGAAATACTCCAACATACCATTTTGGTCATAAACCAGTGCTATTTCCATGGTTAAAGTCTGTTAATTAAATTCCATTCCCTGTTATATAAATATATATATATATGTTATGTAAAACCTCGATCTGTATCATATTTTGCTGATGGTGCTAGATGGTGAATTGTTCCAGTCTTCTTGTATATTGAACATATGTTATATAGGTACTGTTGAATACTGACAGAACTCTAACATGTTAAAGCCCCTTCATTTTTGAAATGGACACTCCCAGTCCGATATTATATGTAGCTGGTCCATGTAACCAGTAGGGGGTTTGAGACAAAACCTAAACTGGGCACAAGTATATCTTAGTATATATAGTGCTGTGTGTATATGTGTATATATTGTGAAAGAATGAAATGAAATATAGGTATAAATAATATATATATATATTCAGTGCATAGGCTATAAATTAGCCCTTCTACTGTGTTGTAAACATTGCCTATTGTTTGTATATACTTGAGACTAATTAATTCCAATGTATACAATATGATAATGATGATGACAATACTTTACTATGGATACTTCACCAAAGTTTGGCTGTGACTTGTTTATCAACTGAATAATATAAGGCTGCCATTACCTCATGTTTCATGTACAATATATGTAATTAGTGTCCTGTAGACAATGACCTGTGTAAGACAGCATCAGATATATTCCCGATGTTGTATAAATCGCCCATTCACCTCATTGTCACCACAAGCTCATCGCCTTTCCTCTCAACCTCTGCCTGTTTAGACAAACACATTTCTTCGCTTCTTAAAGTGTACATTATCAATCAGTCAGTCAAAACTATGGTTACATTGTAGAACCAGGATACACCATTCCACCTTTTTAGATATTCCAATGCATCATGGGGCTTTGTCCAAAACAGATCTGATGGGATGTGTGGATCATTTTGACCAACACTCAATTGAACCATGCGATCGGAATAGGGATGTAACCTGAGAATTTCAGGACATTACAATAGGCTGTCAGTTTAAGAGCAATTGTATCAACTCTGGTGATTCAACATCAGTGGTGTAGCCAGGGGGAAGTGCAGTGAAGGGTGGGCGATCATACCTACCATTTTTCACACAAATAATTCATTTGGCAAATGATCATTTGTCTTGAGTCTCTCAAAAGTGAAATTTAACCAGGATTTGAAGTCTGTTCCATATTTAAAATCACCCAGTGGCGAGCATTATGCCATACCAAATAATAATTTCTTCAAGTTACTAGTGATCGCCACCCCATGCATGGAAAAATCTATAAATCTTGTACTGCAGGATGATGTGTAGGCTTACAATTGATTTACAGCCATCAACATTATCAATAGAGATTATTGAAATTATTATGTTCATAGGTAAAACAATGTTTAACCACAAAAAACTTACCAGGAATTCAAGACCATGTATCCCAACCGTACACGGAACAAATACCTGTCTATGAAGAACTGAATTGTTGTTTCATTTGTTTTCTAGGCTGTTTGAAACGCTAAAAAATATGAAATTTTCAAAGTCAACAAACTTCTATTACGGGCCAAATGACATTAAATTCATCTTTAAAAAAAATGCGTGGAGTCTGAAACGCTAATATGTCCCCTGATGCTTTGGAGTTTTTGAATGAATCTTGTTGATATTGTAGATTAAGTTATTAAATAATGGAGGACATGTATTTGGGCTTTGGAACAGGAGGTGAGTGCGACAACTGCACTTGAAATAATACATGTTTTAGCAAACTTAGAAACTCTGTTAATTGCTATGTTAACCCTACCTGGCCTGGGGGGGGGGGGGGCCATTATGGCTCCCCCTACCAAACTTTCTGCACTATCTCCGGAACAGAGAAAAAATGGAGAGCTGAAACTCCGTGACTTTATAGTTTATCTTATTGGGGTCATTTTGGGCCTATTTGCATAACCCCCGAGCGGAGTATCATGGATAAATTCAAGATGGCGGCCACGTGGGGTACCATAAAAGTGATGTTTTTGTCATATTTCTTCAAAATTTCTGCTTTTTCGCGATGAAAAGTGGACAAAAACTATTTTATTTCATATCACATTAATATTTGCTAATTTTTCATGCAATTTTTGTGGAGAAATTGCAAAAATAAAAAATTCAGAAAATCTGACCGAAAAATCGACCAAAAAATGCCGTTTTTGAAAATGACATCACTGTGACGTCATCAAAGCGGCCATCTTGGATTTTTTTTACATTTTCTGGTAGAGCTTGACCCAAGGGTATAGTGTAATAAGTTTCAGCCCCCTAGCTCAAGGGGTAAGAAAAATAATTAGGGGGGGCCAAGTGCCCCCAGGCCTGGACAGGTCCCAAAAAGCCCAGTCCAGATAGGGTTAAAACTGTTATCAGATATTGCCCCATTTGATAGAAACCTGTGTTTTCACTAAGGGCGTTAATCGACTTCAGGGGTATGAAATATGAATATAAGTTTGAAATAATATGAATAAGAGATGAATCTCTGGTTGAGAGAATATTGACAAGGTTGCATGAATTTAAACATTTCATCCTTGGCTGTGGCTTTTTTTTTCTTGTCCAAAGTCTCAATTACACATGAAATTATAAAAAATATTATGGAAATATCTTGAATGGGGTTTCCCCGATAGTTTCTTGCTGTATATCCATCTATTATCGATACTGGCTTATCTGTATGAATATAGAACACAAGTAGAATTTGTGGATATTGATCAAAATTAAATTTTGCCCGTGTGTGATTTGTTGAATAACTAAGAACATGGACCTTGGGACCTAGTTTCAGACCCTGTACACTCCTATATTTAATCTATATTGGTTGTTTCTGCTACACACCCAGAACCAAACAATTAAACAAACAACCTGTCTGGTCCAATGCAGAACCAAACAATTAAGCAAACAACCTGTCTGGTCCAATGCAGAACCAAACAATTAAGCAAACAACCTGTCTGGTCCAATGCAGAACCAAACAATTAAGCAAACAACCTGTCTGGTCCAATGCAGAACCAAAACACTTCAGTTTGCATTAACTTGATTTGGTTCTATATGGAACCATTTTAGTCACAGTTGGTTCCATCTGTGTAGCTCAGGGAAGAACTGGTTGGCATCATCTTGGAATGATGTCACATTATCTTGGAATGAGGAAACATCATCTTGGAATGAGGAAACCAGCTTATTGAATGATGTTAATGTGTTAGCTGAGTGTTCTATGAAGTCTTTTGGAAAATGGTGAAAAGTGTCTGCCTGAAGATAATAACAATGCATGTGCAGTGCAGTTAGTTCATGGATGTGTAAATGTTAAATACTGAGAATGCAACCATGAGACACAACAATGAAGTGAAACCCTCACCATCAGACTGTCACTTTCAGCAAGTCCGAACTGAAAGAAGCTTCTGCAAAACGCAGAAAGAAAGATTAACGTACAAATATTGACATAGCTACTTTGTAACCTTACAGTTGACAGTGAATTTTAAGCAATTTATCAATTTATGTTTATGTATCAGTAAACAAAGATGCATTTGGTCGACGTGGCGCTAACAAAAAGCAAGATGCGGTGATGCCCGTGAAGCTGGAAAATTATTTTATTCAACCTTAGAGGGAGACGATGTGTCACATAACAAAATCGAGGTCAAATAATTCTGCAGGTGCATTTTGGTTCTTATGTATGGGTAACTATTTTTTTTTACTTCTCATGAAGTAATATCACAACTTTAAAATGATTTCCAAGTATCTGGAAAAAATAAAGGACAGTCTAGTCAAAACAGATTTTCGTGTCCTATTCTAATTCTGGGAAATGCCGCATAAGCCCGACAGACAATTTTTGACAAAATTAAAGAGCAATCGGAGACGACTTCATTAGAGGAATTTGCTAATATTTTGTAAAAATACTTTATTGTTTTCCCCCATATCATGCTAACCATTCCTATATTTAAATTCCTTTTTTTCTATGTGTAATTCTTTCATGTTTTTGTTGATATTTAAAAAAAAACAATAAGATCTGATCTGGTATATTTTAATTAGCACATACCATTAAGACTTTTTTTATCATGACATTTTACGATGCCAATATATTTATGATTTATCTAATTTTGTCAATTTCATTTATACATAATTTGATCTTGCCTATTATCGAGTGACAAAAAGCAAATTTGATCCACAATTTAGCAGTATATTGCAATTAGTGGGGTATTCAACTTTCACATACTGTACAAAATTGTTGCTCAAATGAAAGTCTATTTTCAGAGTAGCTCACGCCTTAATTTTGTCCATAAACCCCTTCATGTTAAGTGTGTAAAGAATGTTATGTATATGTAAATACATGGTTATGTTGGCAAATTGCCAAGTCGAGGCATAATACAGCCATTAGCATTCATCACCATTCAGTCTGATATTGACCAATAAATTCTATATTAAAGTTAAATCGTCCAGTTTGTCTCTTTGCTGTCTTTGTTTATGTTTAGTTACATTGGTTGTCCCCCTGACGCCAGAAGGGCTTGAGGGGAACTATGGTATTAGGCAGACGGCCTGTATGTCCATCCATCTGGCTTTGTGGACAAGTAGATTCTTTCCAAATTTAGTATGTGGCTACCTTGAAGACCTTGATCACTGGTGAAAGATGATAAACAAATACAGTATTGATGATGACACTGCGACAAAGAATTGTTGTGAATACCAGGGTGTTTTTTCTTTCATACACAGTTTTTCCAACAACCACATCAATATAAGAAATGCCTGGCATCTCTGCATGAAATAGTAATAGCAAAAGCAAGGCCATGAACACCTATATTTATTGCCCAAACCTACACCTGCTTTGATTTATGCCTTAATTCCGCCAGGAATATACCATACAAACGTTAAAACGGAAGTTTAAAACAAAGTTATCTCCCCCTGGGGAGTTACCTCCCCAGGGAGTTATCTCCCTTTGGGGAGCTCTCTCATCTCAGCCAGGATATATAAGCCAGCTCCCAGTATACACTTCCTCTTTTCTCGTTTGTAACCTCCAGTGGTTACATCAGGGAGTTCCATACAGCTAGTTGTTGTTGTTAAATTTGTACTCTATTTACGGAAAAGTTTTTCTTGAATATTATCTCTGAGTATTCTATCCCAATTGTCTTGCCGTTCGTGTGGGCGAGTTTCGACACGCTTAGACGCCCACACACGTTGTTTCGCGTGTAAAGATAAATTATGCTATCGAAATAACACGTGTGAATTTTTGGGATTCATGTACTTGGAAAAATATATGCTTAAGCACGTAGGTCTTACCTACTGCAGGCTACTGAAAACCTCGATCTATCGGAGGTCGATAGACGCGTTTTTGAAATTGCCTTAGTGAAAGACATCAAAATTATAGAGGTCCCGTTTTGGATTTGTCTCCTAAATTGAAAAGTCCGGCACCTTCTTCCGTGTCTGGTAATATTCCCCCTAGTGGTACCGTTCCTACAGGAAGATAACCAGAGTGTACTTGAAAGTCTAGCCTTCTCTGGTATAGCATTGTCTGGGAAACCGGTTTCTTTGTTCAGACAGACAAAGGCCAGGTCGCGGCGGTCGGAACACTCCATTGTCTCCGACGGACAAAAGAATTTGTTCTCACCGCGTGTAGTTCACCGACTCCTCTGTCATTTGGTCTTTCTCCGGCTGATTCTTACAATAGGAATAAAAATCGTTCTGTATCTACCTTTACGATTTAAATCTTCCTCTGCTAGTTTGTCTAAAAAGAAAACAGCCTCTCATTCTATGGAAAGGCGTTCGAACTCGACTGTAATTGTTCGGATTACGGATTTACAACCTCCACTTTCGACGTATGTTGACTCGTCACGTCGTCATTCCCGTGTTTCTGATCGTCGCTATTGTTTCATCGCAACGCCGTTCTCGTTTCAGACAGTTCATTCAGGAGGTTATTTTTATTACGTTTGAACTGTACGAAATTGAACAAAGATTTTTCTTCACGGAATAGAAATGCTTCAACGTATTACAAGTTCTGCAGGGAATTACAAGTTCTGCAGGGAATTTGCAGACCGTTATTTTTCGTTGTGGTGGTGTTGTTCTTGTGTTCCGGATTTTCCCCAGTTTTGGTAGTTTTTCTTCTATGCATTCAGTTCATTGCTCCTACCAAAATTTAGTCTTGTTATATCAAATGTTACTCTGTTTATTTGATATCATGTGATCAAGAGACAACTTCCAGAGTTTTTTCTCTGTCTTTGATTTTACGTGTGTTGTTGTTGTTGCGTTGGTCTTCGTCATCACAAGCCAAAGCTATACACTACGGCTCTTTGTTACATTTTAATGAGCTACATTATTATTCTCTTTGTGTAATCAAGGGTGTGTTGAACAACAAAAGAGATCACGAGTTCTTTATTAAGAAAAATGTGCTATTCTTTGGAATACATTTTTCTGCTAGTAAATATTGCATTGTGATATTTTTATGTTTTCACAACCAAATTTTCCCATCGGTATATTGAATTAGACGTACAATTCAAATTGGGTTGAGCTTTAATTTTATTTTCTTCTTTCTGAGAAATTATTATTATTAGCTTGAGTGAGTTTATTTTTCCGAGAAATCTTAGGATTGATCTTTACCCTGTCTGTGTCAGGATCAACCTGAAGTTTCTCAATCATCTGCTTGGGACAGCATAAGTTTGTTCCATCGGGCGGTCTTCTTGTTCTTCGTAAGTTACTTGCGTCCGAGTATGTTTACCGGTTACAGCCTTGTAAGAAGAATCACAGACTGCTCTTTAGCAATGTTTTTCTCCTCGATAGCCTCGTCCAAACATCTTTTGGTCTACAGCATTTGTATAAAAATTGATCTTAATTTTTATTCCGGATGATAATTTCATCTATTCCATTTGAGGACTTATATGCAGTTTGGTCCTCTAATTAGGGGGCGGTTCTAGATTGAACATTGTTTGGTTTGGTCAATTCAATTTTATGAAGTTTATGACCTTATAGTTCATCTACCGGCGAGAGACATCTAAATGTATTTCCTGTCTTCGGGGAATTTTTAAAAATTTTATGGAAGATCTTCCTAGTTTACGTTGGAAGTTTCTTTGTGTTGATTGTCGGGGATGTTACTACCAAGCTGAGTAACGCTCTCGATTAACGCTGGGGACAAGGAATGTGTTCATTCTCCTAGATGCGTTTCAAATCTCATTACAAGTCTCGCATACTACGGCTGTTTTGTTTCGGACTCCACTGTGATTTTTCCAGTTTCGGCTTTAAAGTTTTTCAGATTCATCTTCAGTTGTTTTTCCATAACGTCGTTCTTGTTCTCTTCGACGTCGTTTCTCGTACATTTTTAAGGTTTTACCCTGCTCCTTTGTGAGCGTATATGTACAATAAATTGAACTGATTTGTTACAATTTGGGAAAATCACTTCGCCGAAGCAACGCCTTTCGCGTTTCGCATTACGTCGCGACGTTCCATTACGCCGCCACGTGGTCCTCTTACTCCTGTACGTCTTTCTCATACATCTGTTAGACGTTCCCGTACGCCATAACGTCGTTCACCACGTCGTTCTTTTATACCCCCTTATCAGGGTCGTCAAGTTCGACAGTTCCGGTCTCCATTTCTAGATCTTTTCTTGATTGTCATAGAGACTTCGACGTTTGTTTGCCTGCACGTCTCTCGATTTCGGTGTTTTTCTAAAAAAAAAAAAAGAAAAAAGAAGAAAGACGTTTCGGTTGATGCGTTTTCTTTATCGCGGGGTTGACCCCCATCGCTTTAAAGGCGAGATGCATATCTTCTTTTACCCATTCATCCTCGTTTTTCGGCGTTTTTCCTACGATTCACCATCGTCGGTCGTCGGTTTGTGTGACAAGTCCTTCCGTTCGGAGTCGGCATCGCCCTTGTATCACTTTTATAGTCTGGGCGTTTTTCTCCATCTTGGGGCTTTCACATCGAGGTTTACTTGCGGTGGTGCCCCTAGTGGTTCGATCACGGGGAGTTCGCTTTTCAACTCTGTTATTCAGACGCGAGGAAAAGTAACAGTCCCATTCTTCATTCTAATTGAAGAAAAGCCATATTGTGACGGAGTGTGACACCTTGTAGCTGGTGCCGTCAAGATTGTTGGTCACATATAGACCAGTTTTTGTTGCACTTCCGGTGGTCGAATTATGGGGGGGATTACCGTGGGTTCGTCGTTACTTTGGGGACAGGTTTTTCGACTCTCTCCATCAAGTGCTTCGTCCCGTATAGACCGTTGGACCACTTTTTGACGTGGGCATTATAGTTGTTTTGTCGTCAACTGGTAGCTCTTGTCATTTCTACGCAGGACCTTAATCATTACGGGCGTATCCTGGTTCGGTCACTGCAGTTCCTTCTGTCTTATTACAGACGTCATCCCTCAATCCATTAGTGCTGATATTGACGTCTCTATTTCCACCTCTGTTTTTGCTGGCAGTCCCGCCACATCGTCCCGCCATTTCCGGCTAATAGTCTTGGTTGCCAGACTTCACATCAATTTTGAAGAGAAAAAAAGAAGAAAAAAAAAGAAGACGATGTTTTCTACCAATCTGTCTTCCACATCGCAGCTCTATCAAGTGAAATGGACCTATTTCGTCTCTTGATGCCGTGAACGTGATGCCGATCCCGACTCTGCCTCTATTTCCTTAGTAGCTGACTTCCTCCTTCACCTTCATCGTGATATGAAGTTTCAAATCAGCACCATTGAGGGGTATCGATCGACTTTGGCTAGGGTTTTACGTCTTTCTGCCGGCATCGACATTAGTCTAAATGACAATATCGCTGCGCTCATTCGGGCCTTCGCGTTACGGTCTCGCCGTACTCGCCAGCTGTTACCGATATGGGATATTGGTGTGGTTCTGTGTGCTCTGATTCGTCCGCCCTTTGAACCCTTGCAGTCCGCTTCTCTAAAAACTGTTGCCTACAAGACTGTTTTTCTGGCGGTTTTTGCTTTGGCGTCTAGAGTGTCTCAACTTCATGCTCTTGAGAGTTCATCTATTACCTGGACGGCGGATTGGTCTCGCATTCCCTTTCGACCCATTCCTGTGTTCATCGCCAAAAATGAGTCTGTTCGCCTAGGTCCGTGTGCTCTACGTTTGTACTCCATTCCTGCGTTATCAGACTTCGTGCATGACTTTGAAGACGACCTTTCTGTTATACACTGTTCGTGCCATTCGCCAGTACGAGTATGAGCTGGCCGAATGGGTAGAGTCGCGAGAAGAGTTATCGTTTCTATCTCACTCGTACCGATCCCGGTCGGGGCTCTCGTCGTCTATTATTCTTGTCCCTTCGGCCGTATGCAGTGCGTGACATTACTAAGAATACCATTGCTTCGTGGTTGAAGAAGACCATAAAGTGGTCATATCTTTTGGCCATTTACGCTCCCCCACTACTATCTACTGCTTCTTCTCGGAAATTCGTGCCATCGCTACGTCATGGCCTTTATGGAAGAACTTGTCCCTCCATGACATTGTCTAGTCCCGTGCTTGGACGACAAACTCCACGTTCACCAATTTCTATCTGAGAGATGTCACTGCAATCAGATAGAGTGACCACGCTTGGGCCGCTGGTGGCTGCCCAGCACGTGGTCAAGTAGCTTTTCAAAAAAGAGGGGGGGGGGGCATTTTTCATCATCGCAGCAAGTCAGCCAGCTTGCTGTATCATCTCATCTCATCTCTCAGTCATATTATATGTCCACATACTACATGATCGCCTAAGAAAGGAGTAATAGGTCAGCTTGCCAGCCATCGACTCTCAAGTCATCAAGGCCTGACACAATGGAGAGTTTAATCTTTGCCTTTACTGCAGATTTGCTTGTGTCATTTCAGGTTGAAGCTATGACCTTATTCTAGATCATCTCAGCTGAGTCACCTGCGGTCAACTCACAAGTTCAACGTACAAAGAACTGACACTGTTGTGAGTAATATGTTTTGTTTTAGGTTTCCAGTGTCAGCAACAGCTAAAGTACAGAGGGTTGACGAGGACGTAGAGTAGACTCAGTACAACCGCTGTCAACTCTCAACAGCCCAGTGTCAGCGACAGGGGACTAAAGTACAGGGAGTTGACTTCAGTCGGTTTGTGGACAGTGAGAGTGGTTATAAGTCACCATGTATGCTACGAAGGCGCTCTAATGCACTTCCGATTCGTACATCGCTTACTTTAGCATACCTCATAGTGCTTCAGGCCTGGGTCCCTGCGGGTTGGTAAGATTTGTGCACCACATCCACGATCACAGAGTTGAAGACATTCAAAAGATAAGTAACTTCTATTACTACTCCATAATTACCCACTGCATCCCGAGCAGGGTTCTTTTTGTTGAGAATTATTGTCATATCTGTGATCATTTAAGGTCACCTAAGACAAGTAATAGGTCAGTTGGCCAACCACCATCTCTCAAGTTATCGTTTATGACCTGACACAATTGTGACTTTTAATCTTTGCCTTTACTGCAGATTTGCTTGTGTCTTTTCAGGTTAAAGCTATGACGTCTTCTTCTAGATCATCTCAGCTGAGTCATCTGCGTCCATCCTAGGGTGTCCAGTGTCAGCAACATGCACTAAAGTACAGAGGATTAATGAAGACGTAGAGTAGACTCAGTACAACCGCTGTCAACTCACAACAGTCCAGTGTCAGCGACAGGGACTAAGTACAGAGAGTTGATTTCAGTCGGTTTGTGGACTGAGATTGGTTGTAAGCTGGTCACCGTGTTCGCTACGTAGGCGCTCTTATGCCCTGCCGATTCGTTCATTGCTTACTTTAGCATACCTCATAGTTGCTTCAGGCCTGGGTCCCTGCGGGTTGGTAAGAGTGTCGACCACAGCCACGATCACAGAGTTGGACACCATGTTCGCTACGTAGGCGCTCTAATGCCCTGCCGATTCGTACATCGCTTACTTTAGCATACCTCATAGTGCTTCAGGCCTGGGTCCCTGCGGGTTGGTAAGAGTGTGCTCCACATCCAAGAACACAGCTACATGGATGAAGACATTCAAAAAGATAAGTAGCGACTTTCTTACTCCTTGACTACCTCCTGTGTTTCAGACCAGAGTTTTCTTGTTGAGTTTATTGTGTCTTGTTGGTGATCTTCTCAGCGGATATACAGCTTGCCATTGAACAACTACAGCAAGGCCGAGGTTCCCACCTCCATATGTTGGTAATGAGGTATAAATCAAAGCAGGTTTAGGTTTGGGCAATAAATATTAAACATTTATAAACAATGTTACTATTTATAACCAAACCAAACCTGCTTTGATGTAATGGCCCTCCCATCCTTCCCCTCACTCCGCGGCCTTGTACACCACAGGTCTCGGTTATATCGATGAGAAAAGAGGAAGTGTATACTGGGAGCTGGCTTATATATCCTGGCTGAGATGAGAGAGCTCCCCAAAGGGAGATAACTCCCCAGGGGGAGATAACTTTTGTTTTAAACTTCCGTTTTAACGTTTGTATGGTATATTCCTGGCGGAATTAAGGCATAAATCAAAGCAGGTTTGGTTTGGTTATAAATAGTAACATTGTTTATAAATGTTTAATATCTATGGAGAAGAGTTCAGTTGATCTCGAATAGGACAAATATCAGAAAACATTTGTGCATGCTCACAACATTCAGCCACACAACGATGGTTTGTATGGAGGCATGATGAATTTCAAGCGGATGAGGTAACGCAACATATAGACTCCATGCATTATCCGTTGATGAACAGAAATGGAATTCATCCCAAGTCGTCACATCAGATTGTAGTGATCTTGGCTTTGGCCAAACAGTGTCTCAACAGTTTGGGGGGAAACGTTATCCAAAGCTACGCACTTCGGAAAATCAGCTCTTAGTAACCACTAGCCCTGAAGATTTCTAAGACATTCTTCGTCTATTTCCATTATGATAACAGTTTTCCGCCTGCTCCTGCACCTATGCCTTGCCTCAAACTCGATTGGGATTGTTTTTCATGACGATCCGCCTATAGGTGGCATCACCTGGGTGCCATGTTAAAAAAAATTGTTTCTGGACAATTAATCAAAACTTCAAAAGTGTGGTGAAAAGCAAAATGATGATTTGTATCCTAGCCATGCCATGTTAAATAAAATTGTTTCTGGACAATTAATCAAAACTTCAAAAGTGTGGTGAAAAGCGAAGTGATGATTTGTATCCTAGCCATGCCTTTATTGTAGGTGTTCATGTGGACATCTTGTCAATAACGCTAGCCTCACACCTCTGAACCGGCACGGGTTCGAGCCCAGCTGGTCCATGTGCGAAAGTTTGTCAGTTACTTGCCGAAGGGCGGTGGTTCTCTCCGGGTACTCCGGCTTCCTCCACCAACCAAACTGACTGTCGCCATATGAGTGAAACAAACTTGAGTGTGACATTAATCCAAATTCCCTCCCCTCCCTCTTGTCAATAACTTTTGAAAACCTGAACACATATTTTCCATATTTGATATGTGAGTACCATGCCTCCGGATCTCGCCTGGGATTGTTTTTCATGCTGATCGATGTATATGTGGTGGCACCGGGTGGCCAAGTCAAATATTTAGTACAGGATCTCACTTGAGATTGCTTTTCATGCCGGGAACTAAATGTTGCGCTTTCAAAGCCATTTTTCAATGTCGTAGGACTTCAACCACTCAGGATTTCATCTTTTCGAAATCTGAACCGAATCGAATTGAATTGATTGAATACCAATTCAATTTCCATAGTGTTTGTTCTATGAGTGAGTGAATGAATATCATTTAACGTCACTTTCAACACTCCGTCATATCACAACGTTTGGTTCCTATATTCCTTTTCACACCCGGGACCCCACGGGAATTTGTTCTATGAAAACAATCAATCCCAAGGAATGCTGAAATATACTGACTGGTGTTTGGTCATATCTTAGCAACTAATTTCATTTCACCCCTCCGCCCGATTGGGCTAAGGGGTATTGTTGTCACCCCGTCTGTCCGTCCACTTTTCCCCCGGACTCCCATATCTTGAGAACTACTGAAGTCAGGTCAACGAAATTTCTGTCCAATATAGAATGTAATCCGTAGATGTGCCTTTTGTATGTTTCGTTGGTCAGGTCCTCGTCTGTCTGTCCGTCCACTTTTCTGTCCATCTGTATAATGGCCTTATTCTAACATTATGCATTATGGGCCTTCTTGTGGTAAGTTTCTAAAATCTAGTGGTGGTAATTTCCCTGTATTCAGAAATGTTTTCTTTCCAGTCTACTTCCAAATATTCATGGAATGTTGCAAGCGTTCTACCTGATCTCATAAATCTACATATTACATGCATTAAGAAAAAAATTCTGCAGGTATATGTAGTGGACAGGGGAGATAACCACATAGAGAATTGAGTTGTATAATATACTAAAAAATGTACATGTGGTGCAAGTTTAAAGCTACAATTTAAATCTCCACAACTGTTTCTGCTTGTGAATTACCATTTACCAATTACTCAGTTGGCTTTAATTAGGCTTCAGTTGTAATTTGTGAAATTTTCACGTCTTGGGAACACTTATGAATAGTAGTTTGGTATCCATTTGGGCCACTATCAGCAATGAACCTTTTTACGTTTATAGTATACAGAGGCTTTATTTTTGAATGATACATTGAATAAAGCCAATGTTTACTTGCTGATACTTCAAGATACATGAAATGAATCTCTCAAACGTGATAACAAAAGTAACTACAACAACAATAAATTGTATTACATCAACAACAAAATGTGTCCTCGCTCCTGATAAATGATAGCTATTCTATGAAAGAAAAAATTGTACAAAGCCTCAATGGACAAAAGCCCTATCCAACATTTAGTTTCAGGCCAGGATAATAAGATCACAACTTCACCTTTTTACCAATGTATACCCTCATACATACGTAGGCCTAGTAGGGGGGGGTATGCTGCATGGATTCCGATTGTCCATCCGTCTGTGGCAGTGCATCCATCTGTTGGCCCGTCTGAAATTCGTTTCCGGGCAATAACTTGAGAACCATTCGGTGGATTCTTCTCAAATTTGGTATGCATATACCATGCCACGAGGCATCACCTGGGATTGCATTTCGATCACTTTCGTCAATAGGCGGCCCCACCTAGTGATAAAAACCTATATGCATTTCCGGGCAATAACTTGAGAACCTTTCATCGGATTCTTTTCAAATTTGGCATGCACATGTTGATGATGCTTGAGATGTTTGCTTGGGCTGGACTGAGGGGTTGTAGCACCTCTAGTGCCTCATGTTAGGTTTTCTCTGTCTTAGGGGGGAACTCAATAGTTTTCTTGGCATGGAATTCGTTAATATAGTCACATTCAGTCATGAAAAAGTACTATACATTTATTTGGCGTGTGCTGTGGCAACCTTGATTAACATGAGGATTTATTTGTTCCAGTAAGTGTACCAGTATCCCTTTATGTTTCAAATGTAAGTAGTATATAGGGGGCATGAAGCATCCTGTTTTCCAGGGAGGTAACTCTTGGTTCCCCTTTTTCCGCCAGGGGGCGCCACCAGTCCCGTATGACGTCACTTCCGGTCTGGTTGAATGACGCGTGACCGTATGACGTCACTTCCGGTCTGGGTGAATGGAGCGTGAACATGAAAGGATATGTACTGACCTGTCTGTGGGGGTTTTCCACAATGTCGTTCATCTCCGTGTCTTTTCGGTGAGGTCCGTGGGAGCATGTACTGACCTGTCTGTGGGGTTTTTCCCACAATGTCGTTCACCTCCGTGTCTCTTCGGTCAGGTCCGTGTTTTTTCGGTGAGGTCCGTGGGAACATGATAGGAGATGTACTGATTTGTCTGTGGGGGTTTTCCACAATATCGTTCACCTCCGTGTCTCTTCGGTCAGGTCCGTGTCTCTTCGGTGAGGTCCGTGTTTTTTCGGTGAGGTCCGTGAAGATGTCACGGTGGGAACATGATAGGAGAGTATTATACAATATACAGGCCTGTATGGGGTATGGGGATGGTCATTTTTGAACATGATAGGACATGTACTGAGCTGTCTGTGGGGTTTTCCCGCCAGAATTTTGCTGTCGTCGGCTTGGGGTTGTCACGTGCCGAACACCTGGCTCCCGAATTTCAACATTGTTGCACGTTCGCTACAATGTTGCGAAGATGTCACAGAGATCACCGAAGAGACACGGAGGTGCCCGAAGAGACACGGAGATCCCCGAAGGGGGCGAGAGGGGTCCCTAGTGTACCGATGGGGTCGTATGAGGTATCAATGTGAAGCATTCGTGAAGGGGCATCTGATGGGGTGGGTGTGGGGTTGAAATATCGTCATTCTGCGCATGCGCGGTAGACCAAGGGTATGGAAATAGACGTTTTGGGGTCTAGGTGGGTCACTAGTGGTCCGATGGAGTCCAGTGAGGTATCAATGTGAAGCCTATGTGAGGGGGCATCCGATGGGCTGGGTGTGGGGTTGGAATATGGTCATTCTGCGCATGCGCGGTAGACCAAGGGTATGGAAATAGACGTTTTGGGATCTAGGGGAGCCCCTGTGGTCCGATGGAGTCGAGTGAAGTATCAATGTGAAGCCTATGTGAGGGGGCATCCGATGGGCTGGGTGTGGGGTTGGAATATGGTCATTCTGCGCATGCGCGGTAGACCAAGGGTATGGAAATAGACGTTTTGGGGTCTAGGTGGGCCACTAGTGGGTCGATGGAGTCGTATGAGGTATCAATGTGAAGCCTATGTGAGGGGGCATCCCACTGGGTGGATGTGGGGTCGGAATATCGTCATTCTGCGCATGCGCAATAGACAAAGGGTATGAAAATAGACGTTTTGGGATCTAGGTGAGTCACTAATGAGCCGATGGAGTTGAGTGAGGTATCAATGTAAAACCTATGTGAGGGGGCATCCGATTGGACTAGGGTCTCGGCCGTTGTCCACATTTTGCGCATGCGCAGACAGGGAATTCTGGGAAAAGGGTGTGTCGTTCGTTGTCAATAGTCTGCGCATGCGCAGTCTGGCCGTAGTATAGAAATAGACATGTTGAGGTTTAGGTAGGCCCCTAATGATCTGATGGGATCGAGTGAGGTATCAATGTAAAGCAGTCGTGAGGGAGTATTCGACGGGCTGGGTGTGACATGGAACTGACGTCATTCTGCGCATGCGCAGTAGAGAACGTGTATGGAAATAGACATTTTGGCGCCGACAGGGGTCACTATGGGTCCGATGGAGTCGTATGAGGTCTTATGTTGAAGCTCTTGTGAAGCAGCATCCGACTGGACTCAGGGTTCGTCCGTGTTCAAGAGTCTGCGCATGCGCAGTCTGGTCGTAGTATAGAAAGCAGGCATGTTGGGGGATGCGTGGGGGTGTGTTTGACCCACCACTAGGGGTCCATGGTTGGGGTTGGGTGGTGGTGTGGGTTCTGCGCACAGACTTCACTTCCGGGTTTCACTAAAACTACCTTCGAACACAGAAGAGTTCCAATGTTCCCCTTAGACGTAGGGTCCGGATGTTCAACATCCGGGGTTTTTTCCGGCCCGGCCCGGCCCCGCCCCGCCCCGCCCCCGCGCCTTATCCGGCCGCACGCCTGCGCGGGTGAATTTCGGATTATCCTAGGCCACTGATGGGCTACTTTCTCCACGGTGTTCGAAGCCAGTTTCACCGAATCCCCACATGTCTGTTATAGCCTTCATGCATTATGCTCATATACAAAACACACAAGACAGGGTTTTTTGGGTGAGATCTCATTTTGCTTTTTTTATTCAACAACAACAACGTGAGAACAACCACGTGAAAACTGAAGCCCAGAACAGGGGGCTTGTACATTGAAATCGATAGAACTTAAGCCCAGAACAGGGGGCTTGAACATTGAAAGAACTTAAGCCCAAAACAGGGGGGCTTGTACATTGAAAGAACTTAAGCCCAGAACGGGGCTTGTACATTGAAATGATGGGCGGCCCAGTGATATACGAGTACATCTCGGTCCTCGGCCTTGGGGTACTCGTCAAACATCTGTACGATGGTAGATAAGGGTCTTCCCCGGCATCGATGGTACAGGTAAAACAAGCAATATTGTCCGCACACGCTACTGGTCAGGCTTTGCAACGTTTGACTGTTCCAACACCACGTCTCTGTGCCTTGATCCATGAAGTCTGTTAAATCGGGATGGAGGGGTGGCAGGCCGTAAGGGTCAACGTATTCGCCCTGCTGTTCTGTCAAGTACACGCCCACCCAATGTTCACCGGGCCGATCCATCGGGTCCGTGTTGAGAACGTAAGCAGCAGGATACATACGGTCTAATGGGAACACATCTCGGGCGAATACCCCTTGAAAGACCATACGTGTCTCTGGGTCATTCTCCAGCACGGTGGTTATCTGGTCTGTATCCATGTTAGGTGGAGAAGTCACACAGGACGTTGCGCGCTTTGTCCACTTGAATGATGTTGTCAAACTCGGCGTAGCAGATCACATTGACGGTGCTCCGGAGGGCTCGTGCAAAGTGGATTTCCAACCGTAAATTGCCTTGCTTGGCGAGGGCCAGCTGATGATCGTTCTCTAAGGTGGGGGTCAAATCGAAACAGAACAACGTGTATCCGTTCGCGTAGTCCTGCCGACTGATCATATTCCCTTCGTCCTGGTTGATTTGACCGGTGGCTGTAAACAGACTCTGATAGGCTCGAATGAAATTCGCGCGCCCAAAGTTCGGTGTTAAGGCCGTGGCTGGGACATGTTGTCCATCCACATACAGGGCCACAAAATTGATGCCGAAATGTTTAAAGTCAAACGGGTTCTCTGGGTAGGCTCTGCTGAAACTGGTATTGCTTGGGTAGTTCCCCCAGGAACAGGTTTTCTTTGTTGGCGCTCATATTTCCAGCAGACACAGAGAACACTTTGGTTTGCACACGTCGGATAGGGTACTGGGCTGGTTTTGTTTCCAAGGCTTTGAGGTGTCCCAATTGAACGGCTGGATTCGGTTTCACTTTTCGGACATACAGGACTGCGTCTTGGATGACAATCTTATAGTCAGCTGCATGCCCGTCTACGTTAGTGGCCATCAGGCGAAGGTCGGAGGCGCCCGTATCAGTCGGATTTTGATGGGGATCTTGTTCAACAGGTACCGGTCTTGCATGAACATGTCTGCGTGCAGTCGACCCATGAGATCCACCGAGACGCCGTTCGCGGTCAAAGCCTTCCGTTTGCTATATCCCACATTGTCGTTCTCTGCGCCCATGTGCTCGGTTGTGTCCTGGTAGAATAAAGCGGCTGTCAGTTGAGATTTTTTAGCCTCTCGCCCATGCGACAACATCGTCTCGATGTAGGCTCGATAGGGGTACGTGTTGGTCGAGTCACTGATGAGTTTGTCGCTGAGAAATATATCCACCTGTTGAAACATCGAGTGCAGCCAGAGATTCGTCGGGCCCACCGTTGCTTGGGCCACGATTCTGGAGCCATCTCCATTGACGATGTTGGCTTTCACATACAAGTATGTATGGGCTAAATCCACATAGGCCGTATCCGCATTACTGATGGTGAACTCGATGGGCCCTGTTTCGTTGATGCTGGAGAGCGGGAGATGCTCCACCCATAATCCTTGTTCGGCACTGGTCTGTGTGGGCGGGACGGTCCACAAATCAAATTCACTGTTGGTGGAGGGGCAGGACTCTGCGTGGATCAAGGACATGTTTTAAGAAAAGATATCCTGGGTCTTCGATGTGCGTCGTCGCTGGGTCGGTCGTCGACTGGTGCGTGGTCTCGGTGGTGCAGGTCTTTTATTCCCAACGGTGCGTTGTGCTTTGGCCACTAAGACGCCTCCCGCTTCTTTGACCCGCCGTTTCAAGGCTTCTTTGGGTGCCGTACCCCCCAAGACATCACCGGCGACTTGCAGTCCACTGCGTACCGCTTGTTTGCCGATTGCTTTCACCCCACGCGTCACCAAGGGCAGGAACGTTTTGACGATGCTCCCGAGTATGTTCCCCAGTCCATGTCCTCGTTGCATGCGTGCACCACTAAAGACCGGAAGGCCACCGCCGGCCTGTTGGGCATAATAGTCCATATAGCTGCGTGCATCGCACTCGTAAGGCACCTTCATTATACAAAGTGGGGAGCACGTGCTTGTCGAAAATGAAGTGTCAGCACCACTTTCCCGCGTTCGAATGCCACCGGTCGTCCCGTGTCATCTCTTATATCCACCGTGATAGTGTTGATGTGGGTTTGTCGTACGGGTAGGTAGAGCATGTGGGTGAAACTGTGGGTGACTTGATCTCCATACAACTTTTTAATGGGGACCACCCGTAACAGAGGTGTGTTGATATCGCCCACGATGTGGTTGTCCACCACGTCCGAGTAGACGTAGAGTCCGTACATACCCGACTTCATATCCATCGGGATCTCGCCTTGGTGGGCGGTGGGACCAGCGAACGTCCGTAGATCGAAACCCAGCATTTGCTGTAGGATAGGACTCAGTACCACACTCGCGTTGGCGGTGACGATAAGCTGTGCCTTGTCGTTGTGTGCGTTGTAATCGAAGTCCACGGGATTCTTGAAGGGAAAGGATTTGATGGGTTTTGAAGTATTCGTGACCTCCCGTAGAGCCTTATAATGCAACAGTCCTGACAGCCCACCCATGAACTCCTTGGCAGTATCGTATTGGCCTTCGGGGAGGGTGAGTCGGGTGTCTTTTCCTTCGTAGGTCACCTCGTACCACACTTCATTGGCTCGCACGTTGTACCACGAGTAAGGGTATTGGATATCCACGAGGCCACATTCCCAGCGCCCAGGTAAATGCAACGGTTGCGGTAATTGGGTCACGTACTTGGCCAAGGTGTTGTCAGGAAACACATCCAGCGAACTGTTACTGGGTAGGGTGAGGTAAAACATGGCGACTGAGTTGTCCTGCTGCTGCTGGGGGGTTGTGTCCGGCGTCGTGTTCGTCGCGTTGACTTGCTACGTGTCACGGCTCTGGAGATGTGGGGTGTCTTGATCAAGGATGGTTTTTTAAAGGTCTGAAAAGAAGGTGCCCGTTGTGGTGGTGGTGTTTTGGGGGGTGACTCCGGTTCCCATTCGGATTCCCAAGAAGGTAGTGGGCCACTCGGCGATTGCTGGGTTCGCTGCATAAAGGCCCAGCGGTGGGGGTTCCCGACTAATTCCTGTGGTACATGCATGTCTTTCAAGCCTTGAGCGAAGACCTTCCATCATCGAGGATCCGTGTGCGACCTGCGTTTACGCATCAGGTCATTCACTAAATCCGTCATGTGGGTCCCGGGGACCACCTGATTCTGTACCAGTAGTTCGCCTTCATCATTCCAAGTCATGTTAGGATTCTGTTTCATCCGTTGTAATACCAGGACAGCTTGTTTCTTGAACGATGCAGGTACACTCTTCAGCACTTCGTCTTCCACCCACTGTGGGGCTGTGGGTGGTACCCCTGGTAATGGCGGCTGTTGGAACGGTGCTGAGGTCGGCGGTGTGTCACGTGGTGGTGGTGGTGGGTGGGGTAGAGAGGGTTTTGTATTGGTCCATGAACGTCATGTACCGTTGAAGCGTCTCATTGTACCGTTGTACTTTCTCACTGTCGCTTAACCCCGGTCTCTGTAAGATCTGTTGCATCTCTCCATCGAGGGTGTTTATGGTCTTCACCGTAGGTGGGACAGGGTAGGACGATTGGAGGTTTTGAAGGAACCGTGGTTCGACGAGGACCATTTTTTTCGTGTGATTCATTGTCGGCCGAAGAGTCCACCCAATACTGGACCCAACACGGAAGCGGCCAACGATGCTAAGATGGCCCCGAGAAAGCCGCCTTTCTGTAACACCTTTTTCTTTTGTGTTTGAGGGACCCGCTTCTGGACTAGGGTTCGGAGACCTGTCTTATGCTTGGCCAACTTAGTCTTCTGAGCCGGAGTCAGTGGTACGTTGCCTTTTAACAGGTTGTACCCGATCTCGCACAGACAGCGTACAAGGTCAGGGTCCGCACCGCGTACAATGGTTCGGACCAACTCGGGTGGGGCCGTCTTCAATACACGGAGCGTCGGAGCGTGCTTCCGTACTCGCGCAGACATCATGTACAACTAATGCTAGAACCCACAACTCTGCTCTTTTGATCTACTTCAGAGAACAGAGACAAAGTCAACCATGCTGTGGTATTAATTCTTTTTATTATCCCCATCATCAAACACACACACCCCAGCTGGGGGCGCCACTGTGGATGTGTTTACATTATTTTTGCATGTACACGTGGTGGGTCTCTCCGGGAAAGATGCCGGACCGTAGTCGAAGGTGGTCGGGGGTGGCTTGCTTGAGGTCGAAGAGCATATACCCGTGCTGAGGGGTTGTGGCATCTTTAAATGCTTCCAACGCAAACGGTGTGCGGCCGGGATACATCTGTCTCGCCAGGTGCAGCAGTTGAGTGGTATCTCTCGGGTTTTTGAAGACCACCAGGTAGTGGGCATTTAAGCTGATGTTCCGATGTTCTTTGTTTTTACTGAACAGATTCTGCACAATGTAGATGATGCTGAGCCGTCGATGGTGGCTGCCTTTGGTAAAGAGTTGGGTGACCCGCGCATCCGTCTCCGCCATGAGATCATCCAGAACCACCAAGGTGTCGGGTTCCAAATCGGCCAGGTTGGGTAGGCCTTCCACGAACGTGATGTGGGGCATTGCTGCATACGCTGCCTGCCATTCTCCGTAACACCACACGACTCGGGCAATGGGTGGGGTGATCATGCTGTCGGCGTGTTGAAGGAGCTTCCTGACGAAGTGCGTTTTGCCGGAGCCCGTCGGTCCTGCGATGACGCAAGTGAAGGGATGCTGCCACCGAGGGTCCATGGTTCGAGCTGTATGCGCTGTCGTGGTAACCCGCTCTTGTAAATTTGGTACGAGTGAACTGGAGTGGTGGTGGTGGGTACAACGTCGGTCGTCGTTGTCTGTTCACTGCGAGTGATGATGGTGGTGGGTACAACGTCGGTCGTCGTTGTCTGTTCACTGTGAGGGATGAAATCCGGTGGGTTTTCAGACGTAGTGGGTGTACTTGGTGTAGGTGTGGAGCTTGGTGTGGAGCTCGACGTGGCTTGTAGACGGGGTGTGGTGGTGACTGGGCTCGATACGGGGTTGACTGGTGCTATCTGTAGACCGGTTTCACTGGTGGCTGGTGTTCTCAGTTGGTTAAGTAACGTGCTGACATAGGCTACGTCGTAAAACACAACTCCGTTCAACACACTCAGCAGGGTTAGCAGTATCACCACAAAGCCCACTTGCGCTTTGCGCGTTTTGGGAGACGCTGTGTTCAGAGGCAGCTGCTGTTTGTCCATAGCACTGTGGTCGGACGTGGAATGAAGGATGACGTCAGTGGTGTCTGGCTTTATAGTCGTTTCACCTGGTTGGCAGCGACCCAGGAATTGAAGGAACTGGGCCAGCCTTGCCATTTGACGAAATGAAACAGTTTGCCACGTCGACGTTCCGTTTTCAAAATCTGCTCCACCGTGTAGTAGTCTTGCTGTGTTTTTACGACAGGCTGTAATTCCGTCTCGTAAAACGTCCCTAGCAACGGTTCCCCTTGAAGATCTTCCAGTTCATAGACTCGCTGCTGTCGGGGTAGGCGCCGTTTAATCAGGAAGTGCTCATCGCTCCAGTTGGGCAAGTAACTTTTCTCAAATTGACCTTTGACTTTACTGATCCGTACAGGGTTCCCGACCTTGAACACCGCCTTCGTCGTTCGCTGCGATTGCCTGGGGTACAAGACACGCCGGACTTGGGCTTCATTGCGTTGGGTCACGGTAATGGGGGCTCTCTCTATACTCCGGTGATAGGCTCGATTGTAACCACTCACAAGTTTCGGGAGAACATCGATGTACCGCCTTGTATTCTTATAGGTGAAATATTTATACATGCGGCCTTTGAATGTCCTGTTGAACCTTTCCACCACGGAAGCCTTGGTCTCGTTGTACGTATGGAAGAAAAACACCTGGGCTTTCAGAAACTGTTGGAACGGTCTGTTGAGGAATTCCGTGCCTTCGTCGGTTTGCAAATACAAAGGTTTGCGCCCGGTCTTGAAGATGTCTTTGAACGCCGCTATGAGATTCGCCCCCGTTTTCGTCCGGATGGGTACCACCCACGCATACTTCGATAGGATATCGATGCCCGTCAAGATATACCGATTCCCATCGTTGTGTTTGGAAAAGGCGCTCATATCGACCAAATCCGCTTGCCACTGGGCATCTATTCCTCCCACGATGACCCGGTTCCGTAGAAAATGGCGACGGACAGATCGATGTAAGGTATAGGTGTCTTGTTTTCTTAACCAATCTCGGACTTGGGCACGTTGTATCCCCTGGGGTTTGGCCGCTCGATAGAGAGCCGACAATGCACTATAGGCCGCCGGACTGTCGGGACTGTAGTATAAGTTATCCAACACCTTCTCCCAGCGCTTCATGGTGACAAATGATGATGGACCCTGGCTCTATCGTTTATTTATAACGGGTATATCTTGGGCCGGAGTTTCTTTCTGATTTTCTTCGTTGGCTTCCACAGTGTCCATGGTAAATGACCAGTCCAACTCGTCTGATGACCGCTTGATAAGCACTTGATCCACATCTACCACGGCATCTTCCAATGCAGACCATAGATCAGGGTGAAGGGTAAAATGCACTGTACCCCCATCTAGCCGAGCCAATTGAGCAAAGAAAGGGCCGCGTCGGATGTACACATCGTGACACAAGTGGATGAGGTCGCCGTCCAGTTCACCAGACAACACCCGTTTGAATTTGGTCCAGCCCTCTCGGGACAGACGAATGTGAGCCGGGCACGGTGGTGTAGGGTCCGCATCACAGATGTCTCCCACCTCCTCCATGATATCGACCTTATCCGCATAAACGTGCAGGAAGATCTCGGGGGTCAAGCTGAGATACCCGCGTATTATATGCTCTGTCATGGTCAGTACGTGAATGGTACCAGATTTGACTGTCTCTCGTATTTATAGGGAGAACCCCGTGAGATCAAAGGATCGGGTGGTCAAGTCTAGCCGGGTAATCAATGGCATCGTCGTCTGGTTCATTGCTAGACATTTGTTCATTGGGTTCTGCCCCCGCTTCTCTCAGGGCACGAGCCTACTCCAACTCGTCTGATGACCGCTCGTCCGGTGTAAACAGCTGGTCCACGATAGGCACCACTTTCTCGAAGGCTGTCCACAGATCGGGGTCTAGGGTGAAGCCTCGCGTAGGGTCTTGGTAGCGGCCCAGGCGTGGGAAGAAGTGTCCACGGTGTACGTAGATGGCATTGTCTATGTGGATGAGATGTCCGTCGAGCTCGCCGCTCAACACCCGTTTAAATTTGGTCCAGCCGTCACGGTGTAGCGTAACCGTATTCGATACGGTCTCAGCGCGCGACCAGCAAACATCTCCACGGTCTTCCACGAGGGTGACTTTATCTTCATATACGTGTAACCCCACCCGGGGTGTAAGGGGAAGGATGGCTCGTAGAACTGGTGACATGGTTGACCCAATGACGATCGTTGAATGACGCACACTGTGTCTGACCCTCGTATTTATAGTCAGGTCCCACTGTCAATGCCACAGCGCCAGGGTCAATAGGGCACAGACCATGACTAGGCCAACCAGCCGTCGCTGATTCCGGCGTGAGCGCTCGTGGTCCATAGCCCGAGCATCAAGGATGGCTGTCATAGTCTCAGTAGTGGTGAGTGATGGCACACCTCTCCATCGAGTGCACTCCGTCGAGGACCGCTTCTGTGAACTCGTTCAGGATCTGGCGTCGCCCCTCGTTGTCGTCGCCCTCTGAAAACATGGACCGAACCACTGCTCGATAACCCGTGAGCGAATTAACAACGGTCGCATGCTGTAAAATGCGAGTCGCATAGGGACGGGTGTCCGTCATGGCTCTGAAACCGTAGGAATGGAGGTGTAGGATCCAGAGAGACGTGTTTTTTGACCATGTCACACATGCGCGCCTAGACGTAGCTCTACGGGTGTAGTCCGTGATACGTACTATTCTGATGAGTTAGTCCAAAAAAGACAGCAACAACAACAACAAAGATTACAGCGCCGGAGGATCCCCTGGAAAATCTTCTCCACGTCTCATGGTATAGCTCCGGTGAGGCAGGCTCAGGCTTGTGAGGCAGGCTCAGGCTGGTCAGGTCAAGCAGGCCAATGAATGCAGCATTGCCCTAAACATTCCCACTTTTATACACCTACATAGAAGTACCCGGATGTAGGCGCGGACGTAGGCGAAAGCATCCCAGTACCCGGATGTAGGCGCAGACGTGAGCGAAATTCTAGTAACCGTCCATTGGTTCTTTTATCGATCGCTCATTGGCTCTTTTTCTCGACCGCTGATTGGTCCAAATGGACCTGCCCATCCTTCCCAGGTTAATTTACAATCCCCTTTTTGGGTTCAAGCTCTGTATATCGATGCCGCAACATTGTTGCCGAACTTTGCCGAAGGGAGACCTTTTGACCTGGATGTGACCTTTGATCTTTTGACCCGACATTCATCCGCGCACTGCCGGTGATGACGCCCGCGCGCTGCGGCCGGGGCGGGGCCGGGCCGGCCGGGGCGGGGCCGGGCCGGCCCGGGCCGGGCCGGAAAAAACCCCGGATGTTGAACATCCGGACCCTACGTCTAAGGGGAACATTGGAACTCTTCTGTGTTCGAAGGTAGTTTTAGTGAAACCCGGAAGTGACGTCTGTGCGCAGAACACACACCACCACCCAACCCCAACCATGGACCCCTAGTGGTGGGTCAAACACACCCCCACGCATCCCCCAACATGCCTGCTTTCTATACAACGACCAGACTGCGCATGCGCAGACTCTTGAACACGGACGAACCCTGAGTCCAGTCGGATGCTGCTTCACAAGAGCTTCAACATAAGACCTCATACGACTCCATCGGACCCATAGTGACCCCTGTCGGCGCCAAAATGTCTATTTCCATACACGTTTTCTACTGCGCATGCGCAGAATGACGTCAGTTCCACGTCACACCCAGTCCGTCGAATACTCCATCACGACTGCTTTACATTGATACCTCACTCGATCCCATCAGATCATTAGGGGCCTACCTAAACCTCAACATGTCTATTTCTATACTACGGCCAGACTGCGCATGCGCAGACTATTGACAACGAACGACACACTAGCCCAGACGGATGCTCCCTCACGACATCTTCAAAATAAGACCTCATACGACACCATAGGATCATTAGGGCTCACCTAAACCCTAAAACGTCTATGTCCACACCCTTTTTCCAGAATTCCCTGTCTGCGCATGCGCAGAATGTGGACAACGGCCGAGACCCTAGTCCAATCGGATGCTCCCTCACATAGGCTTTACATTGACACCTCACTCAACTCCATCGGCTCATTAGTGGCTCACCTAGATCCCAAAACGTCTATTTTCATACCCTTTGTCTATTGCGCATGCGCAGAATGACGATATTCCGATCCCACATCCACCCAGTGGGATGCCCCCTCACATAGGCTTCACATTGATACCTCAGACGACTCCATCGACCCACTAGTGGCCCACCTAGATCCCAAAACGTCTATTTCCATACCCTTGGTCTACCGCGCATGCGCAGAATGACCATATTCCAACCCCACACCCAGCCCATCGGATGACCCCTCACATAGGCTTCACATTGATACTTCACTCGACTCCATCGGACCACTAGGGGCTCCCCTAGATCCCAAAACGTCTATTTCCATACCCTTGGTCTACCGCGCATGCGCAGAATGACCATATTCCAACCCCACACCCAGCCCATCGGATGCCCCCTCACATAGGCTTCACATTGATACCTCACTGGACTCCATCGGACCACTAGTGACCCACCTAGACCCCAAAACGTCTATTTCCATACCCTTGGTCTACCGCGCATGCGCAGAATGACGATATTTCAACCCCACACCCACCCCATCAGATGTCCCTTCACGAATGCTTCACATTGATACCTCATACGACCCCATCGGTACACTATGGACCCCTCTCGCCCCCTTCGGGGATCTCCGTGTCTCTTCGGGCAAATCCGTGTCTCTTCGGTGATCTCCGTGACATCTTCGCAACATTGTAGCGAACGTGCAACAATGTTGAAATTCGGGAGCCAGGTGTTCGGCACGTGACAACCCCAAGCAGACGACAGCGAAATTCTGGCGGGAAATGCAACATTGTAGCGAACGTGCAACAATGTTGCAATTCGGGGAGCCAGGTGTTCGGCACGTGACAACCTCAAGCAGACGACAGCGAAATTCTGGCGGGAAAACCCACAGACAGCTCAGTACATGTCCTATCATGTTCAAAAATGACCATCCCCATACCCCATACAGGCCTGTATATTGTATAATACTCTCCTTTCATATTCCCACCGTGACATCTTCACGGACCTCACCGAAAAAACACGGACCTCACCGAAGAGACACGGACCTCACCGAAGAGACACGGAGGTGAACGATATTGGGGAAAAACCCCACAGACAAGTCAGTACATCTCCTATCATGTTCCCACGGACCTCACCGAAAAGACACGGACCTGACCGTAGAGACACGGAGGTGAACGACATTGTGGGAAAACCCCCACAGACAGGTCAGTACATGCTCCCACGGACCTCACCGAAATGACACGGAGATGAACGACATTGTGGAAAAAACCCACAGACAGGTCAGTACATATCCTTTCATGTTCACAGGTCACGCCCCATTCACCCAGACCGGAAGTGACGTCATACGGTCGCGCGCCATTCACCCAGACCGGAAGTGACGTCATACGGGACTGGTGGCGCCCCCTGGCGGAAAAAGGGGAACCAATAGTTACCTCCCTGGAAAACAGGATGCTTCGTGCCCCCTATATACTACTAATGTATTCCACGCTTAAAGCGATATTCAATTATTTTTATAATTGTTTTGGCATTTTTATCGATTGAATCAATCTGCATGTGGCGTAGACATATCTCGCCAAGTAGCATTTGCTAGTTCCTGTGTTAAATGTGATGATTTCATTCAACATCACAAAACATTTACTGCAACAACTTATAAAACATGGCTATATCATCAAGCACCTCCACTTGAAGTTTTCCAAATTTGGCAATGCATATCGCATGCTGAGAGCAAAATACGAGCGTAGCGTGCAAGATCGATGGCGGTACGTTTCGTAACTGGTGTCTAATTCTGCTTAATTCGGGGATAGGGGCCACATGAACCTATGTATTTCAAGATCCTCATAGTGTTCATATGAAATGTCACAGTCAAAGCGTGACTGAGATACATCATACTCTAGATAACGACTTTACAACGAATATCATATGGATTAAGAATACTGATCAACGATACGGATTTGATATTTTTGGAACGTCATGTCTTGCTGGCACCATTGAAAACTGTTGGCCGCTTCTCTCTTGAGGGAAACTAGCATAGTTTATGTCTAGTAGTATTTAATCTTTTAATTTTGTTGTACCGGTATGCTATTATATGAATTAGGAGTAGTATATAGCTTTGATTTAAAGCCGCATTGACCTTTGACCTAATAAATTTGCATATTCCCATGATGCAACACCAAAGGTCATTGAGTGCAAGTGTACTGCTCTGTATCATATCCAATTGTGACCTTTAGACAGCCAACTTCGTGAGAGTGTCCGGCAATCTCCAGGGGCGATAGAGTCCCCCATTAGACCGATTGGGTCGAGTGAGGTGTCAAAGTGAAGCGCTCCTCCAGGGCCATCATGGGTGGCTGTATGTAAAATTAGGATTTGTCCCAAAAATATAAAATGCGGAACACGGACTTTATCCCTAAACTAGGGGAAAACTCCTATCAGCCCTATCCAAAAGGGCTAATATCGGTCCCCGGGCTTATCGGGGTCTGCCTATCAAGTCATGGGTGGCTGTATGTAAACTTAGGATTGGTCCCGAAAATATAAAAAGCGGAACACAGACTTTATCCCTAAACTAGGGGAAAACTCCTATCAACCCTATCCAAAAGGGGTCATATCGGTCCCCGGGCTTATCGGGGCCTGTCTATCAAGTCATGAGTGGGTGCATGTAAAATCAGGATTTCTCCCGAAAATATAAAAAACGGAACACGGACTTTACCCCTAACTAGGGGAAACCCCTATCAAGGGCGTATATTGACTCCCATTGACCTTTGACCTCCAGTATAGAGTGCGTATATTCACTACCATTGACCTTTGACCTAAAAAAATTGCATATCGTGACCTTTGAAAGCCAATTAGAAGTGAGTATTTTGACCTCGTCTGACTGTATGGAATGCATGTACTGACTTGGTTCTGTGGTTTTTCCATCACGGTTGTGCGCAGGTGTGTGGTATGACGTCACTTCCGGTCTGCGTGAATCGGGCGTGACCTGGGTATATGGGATGCATGTACTGACTTGTAGCTGGATTTTTTCCATCACGGGGAGGTCACGTGATCAGTTCAAGGTCATATCCAATATAGAGTGCGTATATTCACTACCATTGACCGTTGACCTAAAAAATTTGCATATCGTGACCTTTGACAGCCAATCAGAAGCGAGTATTTTGTCCTCGTCTGACTGTATGGAATGCATGCACTGACTTGTATCTGGGGTTTTTCCATCATGGTTGTGCGCAGGTGTGGGGTATGACGTCACTTCCGGTCTGCGTGAATCGGGCGTGACCTGGGTATGGGATGCATGTACTGACTTGGTTCTGGGGTTTTTCCATCACGGAGAGGTCACGTGATCACACTAGTTCAAGGTCATTGGAATGATAGGAATGCATGTACTGACCTGTTCATTCATCAGGGGACTTGTTTACATCCGGGTCATTCATTGTGGTGGATCTGCGCAAGTGTGTGACATCACTTCCGGTTTCACTAAAACTACCTCCGAACACAGAAGAGTTCCAATTTTCCCTCAGACGTATGGTCCGGATTTTCCATCCGGGTTTTCCCCGGCCCGGCCCGGCCCGGCCGCACGCCTGCGCGGCATCACCGGAAGTGCGCGCGTCAATTTCGGGTCAAAAGGTCACATTCAGGTCAAAAGGTCAAAGGTTCCCCTTCCGGCAAGGCTCAGCCCTCTCCGGGCCAATAGATAGCCTTTATCCATCCTTCCGAAGCATCCATGTATAGAGGAGGGTCTCCGACAATATTACCATCTATTTATCCATGTTAAATGACCAGTCGGGAACCCTCAGTTTTCCCCAGAACCATATTGGCACGAACTAATACATGAAACCATGGAACTTATAGTAATAAACTTAATCTATAGGTGTTGGACGAGTCTCCACTCGCCGTCTTCCTGGTCTTTACCCTTAACCGCTGACATGAGCTCTAACTTTGAACCTTTTAACCTTTAACAGCCGCATGTAAACACACCCATAGCGGTTCCTCCAGCGTGGATGTGCTGTGATGGAGGGGCTAATAAAAGAATTGACCTGTAATCTTTGTTGTTGTTGTTGCTCTCTTTTTGGACTAACCAATCAGAATAGTACGTATCACGGACTACACCCGTAGAGCTACATATAGGCGCGCATGTGTGACATGGTCTATAAAACACGTCCCTCTGGATCCCACACCCCCATTCCTACGGTTGCAGAGCCATGACGGACACCCATCCCTATGCGACTCGCATTTTACAGCATGCGACCGTGGTTAATTCACTCACGGATTACCGAGCAGTGGTTCGGTCCATGTTTGCAGATGGCAACGACAACGAGGGGCGACGCCAGATCCTGAAAGAGTTCACAGAAGCGGTCCTCGACAGAGTGCACTCGATGGAGAGGTGTGCTATCACTCACCACTACTGGACTATGACAGCCATCCTTGATGCCCGGACTATGGACCACAAGCTCTCACGCCGGAACCAGCGACGGCTCGTTGGCCTAGTAATGGTCTTTGCCCTACTGACCCTGACGCTGTGGCAATGACAGCGACAGAAAAAGAACGGCTCTTCAGAGCCTCCACAGATGCGCTTATGTGCAACCGATATATACGAGGGTCAGTCACAGTGTGCGTCATTCACCATTCGTTATTGGGTCAACCATGTTATCGAGGGACCTGACCATAAATACGAAAGACAGTCACAGTGTGCGTCATTCACCGTTCGTCATTGGGTCAACCATGTTACCGAGGGACCTGCCCATAAATACGAAAGACAGTCAGAGGGAGTGTCATTCACCGTTCATCATTGGGTCAACCATGTTACCGAGGGACCTGACCATAAATACGAAAGACAGTCACAGTGTGCGTCATTCACCGTTCGTCATTGGGTCAACCATGTTACCGAGGGACCTGACCATAAATACGAAAGACAGTCAGAGTGTGTGTCATTTACCGTTCGTCATTGGGTCAACCATGTTACCGAGGGACCTGACCATAAATACGAAAGACAGTCACAGTGTGCGTCATTCACCGTTCGTCATTGGGTCAACCATGTTACCGAGGGACCTGCCCATAAATACGACAGACAGTCAGAGTGTGTGTCATTCACCATTCGTCATTGGGTCAACCATGTCACCAGTCCTACGAGCCATCCTTTCCCTTACACCCCGGGTGGGGTTACACGTCTATGAAGATAAAGTCACCATCGTTGAAGACCGTGGAGATGTTTGCTGGTCGCGCGCTGAGACCGTATCGAATACGGTTACACTACACCGTGACGGCTGGACCAAATTTAAACGGGTGTTGAGCGGTGAGCTCGACGGAAACCTCATCCACATAGACAATGGCATCTACGTACACCGTGGACCCTTCTTCTCACGCCTGAGCCGTTACCAAGACCCTACGCGAGGCTTCACCCTAGACCCCGATCTGTGGACAGCCTTCGAGAAAGCGGTGCCTATCGTGGACCAGCTGTTTACACTGGACGACCGGTCAGCTGTTCAGGTGGGCTGGGCTCGTGCCCTGAGTGAAGCGGCGGCAGAACCCAATAAACAAATTACCAAACCCAGCGATGAAGCGGAGGCAGACGACGATGCGATTGATTATCCGGCTAGACTGTCCGCCTAGTGACATGACCACCCGATCCTTTGATCTCACGTCGTAAACGTTTTCTCCCTATAAATACGAGAGACAGTCAAATCTAGTACCATTCACGTACTGACCATGACGGAGCATATAATACGGGCGTTTCTCAGCTTGACCCCCGAGGTTTTCTTGCACGTCTATGCGGATACGGTCGATATCATGGTCGATGGTGGGAGACATCTGTGATGCAGACACTACACAACCGTGCCCGGCTACCATTCGTCTGTCCGGGGAGGGCTCGACCAAATTCAAACGGGTGTTGTCTGGTGAACTGGACGGCGATCTCATCCACTTGTGTCACGATGTGTACATCCGACGCGGGCCCTTCTTTGCTCAATTGGCTCGGCTAGATGGGGGTACAGTGCATTTTACCCTTCACCCTGTTCTATGGTCTGCATTGGAAGATGCCGTGGCAGATGTGGATCATTTGCTTACGGAGGAAGATCGGTCATCAGATGAGTTGGACTGGTCATCTACCATGGACAATGTGCTGGCAGAAGCCAACGAAGAAAATCAGAAAGAAACTCCGGCCCACGATATACCCGTTATAAATAAACGATAGAGCCAGGGTCCATCATCATTTGTCACCATGAAGAACTGGGAGAAGGTGTTGGATAACTTATACTACACTCCCGACAGTCCGGCGGCCTATAGTGCATTGTCGGCTCTCTACCGAGCGGCCAAACCCCAGGGGATACAACGTGCCCAAGTCCGAGATTGGTTAAAAAAACAAGACACCTATACCTTACATCGATCTGTCCGTCGCCATTTTCTACGGAACCGGGTCATCGTGGGTGCTATAGATGCCCAGTGGCAAGCGGATTTGGTCGATATGAGCGCCTTTGCCAAACACAACGATGGGAATCGGTATATCTTGACGTGCATCGATATTCTGTCGAAGTATGCGTGGGTGGTACCCATCCGGACGAAAACGGGGGCGAATCTCCTAGCGGCGTTCAAGGACATCTTCAATTACAACACATATAAGGGAAGTGGGAAGAGGTGCCGACATACTGACTGCGTCACATGACTTCACAGAAAAGTCCCCTGGTTAACCTATTCTAAAGCACATACCAAGAATCTAACGATTCGTGATATGTGTTGTATCTCAGGTACGCTTTTATTGTACCTGTTCATGTGGCAACTTGAATGATATGACCACACGGCCCCTAGCACCGGCATAAGCGGTATTAGATACAAATCTAGAGAGCTATGATGGAAATGCTCTGACAACTCATATACTGGTAATTGGTGAGCTGTTTCGCTGTGACAACTCGTACATTGGAGATTGGTGAGCTGTATCGTCGTCAGATGTAAATGACGGCATTTAACACAAAAGACTAGTCTGTAACGCCCGATGTCGACCCAGCATCAACTTCCCACAAATGCCGACATATATCAAAGACCAAAAGGTCTGTACAGGGGGCGGGCCCCCGGGCGCAAACCCTTGTATTTGCAAACCGACGAAGGCACGGAATTCCTCAACAGACCGTTCCAACAGTTTCTGAAAGCACAGAAGATGTTTTTCTTCCATACGTACAACGAGACCAAGGCTTCCGTTGTGGAAAGGTTTAACAGGACATTCAAAGGACGCATGTATAAATATTTCACCTATAAGAATACAAGGCGGTACATCGATGTTCTCCCCAAAGCGGTAAGTAGTATATAAAAGACGGATTGACTCATATTTTGCCGGGGGAGGTAACTTTTGGTGGCGACAGGTGGCGCTGTTTCTCAAGAGACCAAAAACTACCTCCAACACAGACGAGCTCCAATGGGGAGGTAACTCTTGATGCCCGTGATGATTTTTGACATATTCCTGGTTATCTCCCCTGATTCGAACATTTGCGTATTAAATCTATGAGGCGGTGTGCACTATAGTTCCGGTCTCTAGTTGGCCTTTATTCCTCCGCGGTGATGCGGTCTGGCGGTGATGTGGTCTGCCTCCGCGGAGAAAAAGTAGTCCCCAGACTTCAAATACGCTGCATTGTCCGATTGGGTCGTTTGAGGTATCAATGTGAAGCATTCGTGAAGGCGCACGGGGCCTGCTGAGAGAGGTAGGGTGGGGGAGTGGGTGTATGTAAATTTAGGATTTGCCCCGAAAATATAAAAAGCGGAACACGGACTTTACCCCTACAATAGAGGAAAACCTCTATCAACCCTGTCTAGTGGAGGCTAATATCGGTCCCCCGGGCTTATCGGGGTCTGGGTGCATGGATGGGTGCATGTAAAATGAGGATTTGTCCCCGAAAATATAAAAAGCGGAACACGGACTTTACCCCTATAATAGAGAAAAACTCCTGTCAACCCTATCCCAAAGGGCGAATATCGGTCCCCGGGCTTATTGGGGTCTGCCTATCAAGTCAATCGGGTGGGTGCATGTAAAATGAGGATTTGTCCTCGAAAATATAAAAAGCGGAACACGGACTTTACCCCTACAATAGGGGAAAACTCCTCAATATGCTCTTCAAGTGCACAAAGGTCAATGAATGCAAGTGTACTACTCTGTATCTGGGGTTAGGATGCGTAGGTGTATGACTTACAAGCGTCTGGTCCGTCATTCATAATTCAGCCGTCGTCCATTAGAGAATATCGGCGTCCATAATCCAAAGACCTATTCCATATTCCATATAACAGTATTAGCACCAAATTCAAAAAGACAATCATAGTATACATAAACATAGGCTTGTTTCCTGCAAGAGAGAAGCGGTCAACAGTTTTCAATGATGCCGGCAAAGACATCATGATGCCGGCAAGACGTCACTTCCGGCAGGCGTAAATCGGGCGTGACCCTGGGGAACATGTTTAGACCTGTCTGACCTACATCCGGGTACTTTCATGTGAGTGAGTGCGTGAGTGAGTGGGATCCGATTGGACTAATGTATCGTCCGTTTTCATCATTTTGCGCATGCGCAGTCTGGTCGTAGTATAGAAAGCAGGCATTTTGGGGATTCGTGGCGGTTTGGCTATCAGTTTTACATCCGGGTCCTCATCTTACATTTAGGAGTAGTATAGAGAGTATAGAAAGCAACAATTTTGGGGCCCCGAGCTCCGAGCTTCGAGCTCCTGCCTGCCTCATCCCCGAGCTCCGAGCTCCCGACTACTCCATCCCCGAGCTTCGAGCTCCCGTCGGTACGCCTTAACGCCCGCCGTTACGCCTTAACGCCCTAGCATAACGCCTTGACGCCATGATATACACAGATGAAAGAAAAACAACAACAAGAATGAGAGATGAGAGAACAACAACAACATAGTTTTTTTCATATGGTTTATTCTCCCCTCCAGTACATCATACCCACGCTGGGGGAGCCGCGTTGGGTATGTTTACAATTCAATAAGACTCTTGTCCAATCAGAGGCCGCCATTTGGCGCTGTATCAGTCATATTCGTTCTTGCCCGTTACTGCGTTAGATGTATTCTCGGCTGCCCTTGTCCAATCAGAAGTCGCCGTTTCAGAAACTTTCATCTTTGCTCGGTGTGACCTAATCGTCGTCTGGCAGGCCTGGATATTGTTCGGGCAGCATGTCCTGAAAGAGTTGCTTGCGCATCCTGATCGCATTTTCCAGGGCCTCAGTGGGTGGTAGCCCCATATCCTCTTCCAAGTGACGCTTGGTCTTCATGATGGACCTGTGCGTGGGGTCGCCTTTCATTTCAAGCGGTAGTAAGGTATACTGTTCATAGATCGCCATGGCTGTTTTCCTGATGCAGGGGCGCATTTGGGTGTACGCCTGTTGTAAGTTATCCTGTCCGGCGTCCTCGATCGCTGCAGCATGAGTATTGATAGCTGCTATCACAATACGATCCCAGAAGGTAGGTTCTGCCTCACTTTCCTGGTATGTAGTCTGACTATCTGAGGTCAAGCTCTCCGTATCAGTATATAGACTCTCAGCAATCTCACTTTCCTGGGATGTAGGCTGACTATCTGAAGTCAAGCTCTTCGTATCAGTAGATAGACTCTCATCAATCTCTGTATCGGCTTCTTGTGCCTCGGAGTAACGGGCGTTGAGACGGGCGTTAAGGCGTAACGACGGGCGTTGACGGGCGTCACTGCATTTCTATGTATTGGTGGCAATTCTATGAAAATCAGGGCTTCTGAGCTAGTTCACCAGGGCGTTGAAGCGTTAAGCCAAGCGTTGACAGGCGTTAATGTCTATAAAAGCAAGTGTATTGCCCAAAACACGCACAGTCGACGTTCAACTGTCAGTATGCCTTATACTTGCTCTGAGTGCCAACGCACGTTCACCAGACGTTACGATATGCGACACGAGAAAAATATACACAAGACTCCGAGGCACAAGAAGCCGATACAGAGATTGATGAGAGTCTATCTACTGATACGAAGAGCTTGACCTCAGATAGTCAGCCTACATCCCAGGAAAGTGAGATTGCTGAGAGTCTATATACTGATACGGAGAGCTTGATCTCAGATAGTCAGACTACATACCAGGAAAGTGAGGCAGAACCTACCTTCTGGGATCGTATTGTGACAGCAGCTATCAATACTCATGCTGCAGCGATCGAGGACACCGGACAGGATAACTTACAACAGGCGTACACCCAAATGCGCCCCTGCATCAGGAAAACAACCATGGCGATCTATGAACAGTATACATGCGTGAGCGACGGGCCCTCATGAACCAGCGTCACTGGAAGAAGAGGGTATGGGCTACAGGCCTGAGTACGTGCGCAAACAACTCTTTCAGGACATGCTGCCCGAACAATATCCAGGCCTGCCAGACGACGATTAAGTCACACCGAGCAAAGATGAAAGTTTCTGAAACGGCGACTTCTGATTGGACAAGGGCAGCCGAGAACACATCTAACGCAGTAACGGGCAAGAACGAATATGTCTGATACAGCGCCAAATGGCGGCCTCTGATTGGACAAGAGTCTTATTGAATTGTAAAGATACCCAACGCGGCTCCCCCAGCGTGGGTATGATGTACTGGAGGGGAGAATAAACCATATGAAAAAAACTATGTTGTTGTTGTTCTCTCATCTCTCATTCTTGTTGTTGTTTTTCTTTCATCTGTGTATATCATGGCGTCAAGGCGTTATGCTAGGGCGTTAAGGCGTAACGACGGGCGTTAAGGCGTAACGACGGGAGCTCGAAGCTCGGGGATGGAGTAGTCGGGAGCTTGGAGCTCGGGGATGAGGCAGGCAGGAGCTCGGAGCTCGGAGCTCATGAGGTGTCTCAGTGACCCAGCTCTATGCTGCTCTGTGGATGAGGAGCCCAGGCTGACCAGGTATGATCCCTCAATCACTCAACAAACCTCCACGAATCCCCAAAATGCCTGCTTTCTATACTATGACCAGACTGCGCATGCGCAAAATGATGAAAACGGACGATATATTAGTCCAGTCGGATCCCACTCACTCACTCACTCACTCACAGGAAAGTTCCCGGATGTAGGTCATACAGGTCTAAACATGTTCCCCAGGGTCACGCCCGATTTACGCCTACCGGAAGTGACGTCTTGCCGGCATCATGATGTCTTTGCCGGCATCATTGAAAACTGTTGACCGCTTCTCTCTTGCAGGAATCAAGCCTATGTTTATGTATACTATGATTGTCTTTTTGAATTTGGTGCTAATACTGTTATATGGAATAGGTCTTTGGATTATGGACGCGGATATTCTCTAATGGACGACGGTTGAATTATGAATGACGGACCAGACGCTTGTAAGTCATACACCTACGCATCCTAACCCCAGATACAGAGTAGTACACTTGCACTCATTGACCTTTGTGCACTTGAAGAGCATATTGAGGAGTTTTCCCCTATTGTAGGGGTAAAGTCCGTGTTCCGCTTTTTATATTTTCGAGGACAAATCCTCATTTTACATGCACCCACCCGATTGACTTGATAGGCAGACCCCAATAAGCCCGGGGACCGATATTCGCCCTTTGGGATAGGGTTGATAGGAGTTTTCTCCGTGTTCCGCTTTTTATATTTTCGGGGACAAATCCTCATTTTACATGCACCCATCCATGCACCCAGACCCCGATAAGCCCGGGGGACCGATATTAGCCTCCACTAGACAGGGTTGATAGAGGTTTTCCTCTATTGTAGGAATGAAGTCCGTGTTCCGCTTTTTATATTTTCGGGGCAAATCCTAAATTTACATACACCCACTCCCCCACCCTACCTCTCTCAGCAGGCTCCGTGCGCCTTCACGAATGCTTCACATTGATACCTCAAACGACCCAATCGGACAATGCAGCGTATTTGAAGTCTGGGGACTACTTTTTCTCCGCGGAGGCAGACCGCATCACCGCCAGACCGCATCACCGCGAAGGAATAAATGCCAACTACAGACCGGAACTATAGTGCACACCGCCTCATAGATTTAATACGCAAATGTTCGAATCAGGGGAGATAACCAGGAATATGTCAAAAATCATCACGGGCATCAAGAGTTACCTCCCCATTGGAGCTCTTCTGTGTTGGAGGTAGTTTTTGGTCTCTTGAGACACAGCGCCACCTGTCGCCACCAAGAGTTACCTCCCCCGGCAAAATATGAGTCAATCCGTCTTTTATATACTACTGCGGTATTAGATACAAATCTAGAGAGCTATGATGGAAATGCTCTGACA
>JAVTVY010039369.1:0-17103 GCA_036873755.1 Hanleya hanleyi | reverse complement strand
CTGTCAACCGTCCCCCAATTCGTCCATTTCCCGTTACCCAGTTCGCGTATTATGTCTTTGCAGGCATTCTGTAGCCCATTACCCAATTCGACTATCACCCATTACCCATTACCCAGTTCGCATCTGTCTGTCACCCATTACCCAATTCGTCCATCTCCCGTTACCCAGTTCGCGTATTATCTCTTTGCAAGCGATCTATATCCCGTTACCCACCGACTGTTACCCATTACCCATTACCCAGTTCGCCTCTGTCTGTCACCCCGTCCCCCAAATTCGTCCATCTCCGGTTACCCAGTTCGCGTATTATCTCTTCGCAGGCGTTCTGTAGTCCGTTACCCAATTCGACTGTCACCCATTACCCATTACCCAGTTCGCATCTGTCTGTCACCCATTACCCAATTCGTTCATCTCCCGTTACCCAGTTCGCGTATTATCTCTTTGCAAGCGATCTATATCCCGTTACCCAATTCGACTGTTACTCGTTACCCATTACCCAGTTCGCCTCTGTCTGTCACCCATTTCCCAATTCGTCCATATCCCGTTACCCAGTTCGCGTATTATCTCTTTGCAGGTGTTGCATAGCCTGTTACCCAATTCGACTCTTACCCATTACCCATTACCCAGTTCGCATCTGTCTGTCACCTATTACCCAATTCGTTGATCTCCCGTTACCCAGTTCGCGTATTATCTCTTTGCAAGCGATCTATATCCCGTTACCTAATCCGACTCTTGCCCATTACCTATTACCCAGTTCGCCTCTGTCTATTATCCGTCCCCCAAGTCGTCCATCTTCCGTTACCCAGTTCGCGTATTATGTCTTTGCAGGCATTCTGTGGCCCGTTAACCGATTCGACTATCACCCATTACCCAGTACCCAGTTCGCATCTGTCTGTCACCCATTACCCAATTCGTCCATCTCCCGTTACCAAGTTCGCGTATTATCTCTTTGCAGTCGTTCTATAGCCCGTTACCCAATTCGATTGTTACCCATTACCCAGTTCGCCTCTGTCTATCATCCGTCCCCCAACTCGTCCATTTCCCGTTACCCAGTTGGCGTATTATCGCTTTGCTGACGTTCTGTAGCCCATTACTCAATTCGACTGTCACCCATTACCCATTACCCAGTTCGCATCTGTCTATTATCCGTCCCCCAAGTCGTCCATTTCCCGTTACCCATTTCGCGTATTATCTCTTTGCAGGCGTTGTATAGCCTGTTACCCAATTCGACTCTTACCCATTACCCATTACCCAGTTCGCATCTGTCTGTCACCCATTACCCAATTCGTCCATCTCCCGTTACCCAGTTCGCGTATTATCTCTTTGCAAGAGATCTATAGGCCGTTACCCAATTCGACTGTTACCCATAACCCAGTTCGCCTCTGTCTGTCACCCGTCCCCCAATTCGCCCATCTACCGTTACTCAGTTTGCGTATTATCTCTTTGCAGGCGTTGTATAGCCTGTTACCCAATTCGTCTGTTACCCATTACCCATTTCCCAGTTCGCCTCTGTCTGTCAACCGTCCCCCAATTCGTCCATCTCCCGTTACTCAGTTCGCATATTATGTCTTTGCAGGCATTCTGTAGCCCGTTACCCAATTCGACTATCACCCATTACCCATTACCCAGTTCGCATCTGTCTGTCACCCATTACCCAATTCGTCCATCTCCCGTTACCCAGTTCGCGTATTATCTCTTTGCAAGCGATGTATAACCCGTTACCCAATTCGACTGTTACCCATTACCCATTACCCAGTTCGCCTCTGTCTGTCGCCCGTCCCCCAATTCGTCCATCTCCGGTTACTCAGTTCGCGTATTATCTCTTTGCAGGCGATCTATAGCCCGTTACCCAATTCGACTGTTACCCATTACCCATTACCCAGTTCGCGTATTATCTGTTTGTAGGCATTTTGTAGCCCGTTACCCAATTCGACTGTTACCCATTACCTATTACCCAGTTCGCATCTGTCTGTCACCAATTACCCAATTCGTCCATCTCCCGTTACCAAGTTCGCGTATTATCTCTTTGCTGGCGATCTATATCCCGTTACCCAATTCGACTGTTACCCATTACCCATTACCCAGTTCGCCTCTGGCTGTCACCCATTACCCAATTCGTCCATATCCCGTTACCCAGTTCGCGTATTATCTCTTTGCAGGCGTTGTATAGCCCGTTACCCAATTCGACTCTTACCCATTACCCATTACCCAGTTCGCATCTGTCTGTCACCCGTTGCCCAATTCGTCCATCTCCCGTTACGCAGTTCGCGTATTACCTCTTTGCAAGCGATAAATAGGCCGTTACCCAATTCGACTGTTACCCATTACCCAGTTCGCCTCTGTCTGTCACCCGTCCCCCAATTCGCCCATCTACCGTTACTCAGTTCGCGTATTATCTCTTTGCAGGCGTTGTATAGCCTGTTACCCAATTCGTCTGTTACCCATTACCCATTACAAAGTTCGCCTCTGTCTGTCAACGGTCCCCCAATTCGTCCATTTCCCGTTACCCAGTTCGCGTACTATGTCTTTGCAGCCATTCTGTAGCCCATTACCCAATTCGACTATCACCCACTACCCATTACCCAGTTCGCATCTGTCTGTCACCCATTACCCAATTCGTCCATATTCCGTTACCCAGTTCGCGTATTATCTCTTTGCAGGCGTTGTATAGCCTGTTACCCAATTCGACTGTTACTCATTACCCATTACCCAGTTCGGCTCTGTCTGTCACCCATTACCCAATTCGTCCATCTCCCGTTACCCAGTTCGCTTATTATCTCTTTGCAAGCGATCTATATCCCGTTACCCAATTCGACTGTTACCCATTACCCATTACCCAGTTCGCCTCTGTCTGTCAACCGTCCCCCCAATTCGTCCATATGCCGTCACCCAGTTCGCGTATTATGTCTTTGCAGGCATTCTCTAGCCCGTTAACCAATTCGACTATCACCCATTACCCATTACCCAGTTCGCATCTGTCTGTCACCCATTACCCAATTCGTCCATCTCCCGTTACCAAGTTCGCGTATTATCTCTTTGCAGCCGTTCTATAGCCCGTTATCCAATTCGACTGTTACCCATTACCCATTACCCAGTTCGCCTCTGTCTATTATCCGTGCCCAAGTCGCCCATTTCCCGTTACCCAGTTTGCGTATGATCTCTTTGCGGGCGTTCTGTAGCCCACTACCCAATTCGACTGTAACCCATTACCCTTTACCCAGTTCGCATCTGTCTGTCACCCATTACCCAATTCGTTCATCTCCCGTTACCCAGTTCGCGTATTATCTCTTTGCAAGCGATCTATATCCCGTTACCCAATTCGACTGTTACCCATTACCCATTATTCAGTTCGCATCTGTCTGTCACCCATTACCCAATTCGTTCATCTCCCGTTACCCAGTTCGCGTATTATTTCTTTGCAAGCGATCTATATCCCGTTACCCAATTCGACTGTTACCCATTACCCATTATTCAGTTCGCCTCTGTCTGTCACCCATTACCCAATTCGTCCATATCCCGTTACCCAGTTCGCGTATTATCTCTTTGCAGGTGTTATATAACCTTTTACCCAATTCGACTCTTACCCATTACCCAGTTCGCATCTGTCTGTCACCCATTACCTAATTAGTCCATCTCCCGTTACCCAGTTCGCGTATTATCTCTTTGCAAGCGATCTATAGGCCGTTACCCAATTCGACTGTTACCCATTACCCAGTTCGCCTCTGTCTGTCACCCGTCCCGCAATTCGCCCATCTACCGTTACTCAGTTCGCGTATTATCTCTTTGCAGGCGTTGTATAGCCCGTTACCCAATTCGACTGTCACCCATCACCCATTACCCAGTTCGCATCTGTCTGTCAACCATTACCCAATTCGTTCATCTCCCGTTACCCAGTTCGCGTATTATCTCTTTGCAAGCGATCTATATCCCGTTACCCAATTCGACTGTTACTCATTACCCATTACCCAGTTCGCCTCTGTCTATTATCCGTCCCCCAAGTCGTCCATTTCCCGCTACCCAGTTCGCGTATTATGTCTTTGCAGGCATTCTGTAGCCCGTTACCCAATTCGACTATCACCCATCACCCATTACCCATTACGCAGTTCGCATCTGTCTGTCACCCATTACCCAATTCGTTCATCTCCCGTTACCCAGTTTGCGTATTATCTCTTTGCAAGCGATCTATATACCGTTACCCAATTCGACTGTTACCCATTACCCATTACCCAGTTCGCCTCTGTCTGTCACCCATTACCCAATTCGTCCATCTCCGGTTACTCAGTTCCCGTATTATGTCTTTGCAGGCGATCTATAGCCCGTTACCCAATTCGACTGTTACCCATTACCCATTACCCAGTTCGCGTATTATCTCTTTGTATGCATTCTGTAGCCCGTTACCCAATTCGATTGTTACCCATTACCCATTATCCAGTTCGCATCTGTCTGTCACCCATTACCCAATTCGTCCATCTCCCGTTACCAAGTTCGCGTATTATCTCTTTGCCGTCGTTCTATAGCCCGTTACTCAATTCGATTGTTACCCAATACCCAGTTCGCCTCTGTCTATGATCCGTCCCCCAAGTCGTCCATTTCCTGTGACCCAGTTGGCGTATTATCTCTTTGCAGGCGTTCTGTAGCCCATTACCCAATTCGACTGTCACCCATTACCCATTACCCAGTTCGCATCTGTCTGTCACCTATTACCCAATTCGTTGATCTCCCGTTACCCAGTTCGCGTATTATCTCTTTGCAAGCGATCTATATCGCGTTACCTAATCCGACTGTTACCCATTACCTATTACCCAGTTCGCCTCTGTCTATTATCCGTCCCCCAAGTCGTCCATCTTCCGTTACCCAGTTCGCGTATTATGTCTTTGCAGGCATTCTGTAGCCCGTTACCCGATTCGACTATCACCCATTACCCAGTACCCAGTTCGCATCTGTCTGTCACCCATTACCCAATTCGTCCATCTCCCGTTACCAAGTTCGCGTATTATCTCTTTGCAGTCGTTCTATAGCCCGTTACCCAATTCGATTGTTACCCATTACCCAGTTCGCCTCTGTCTATCATCCGTCCCCCAACTCGTCCATTTCCCGTCACCCAGTTGGCGTATTATCGCTTTGCTGACGTTCTGTAGCCCATTACTCAATTCGACTGTCACCCATCACCCATTACCCAGTTCGCATCTGTCTGTCAACCATTACCCAATTCGTTCATCTCCCGTTACCCAGTTCGCGTATTATCTCTTTGCAAGCGATCTATATCCCGTTACCCAATTCGACTGTTACTCATTACCCATTACCCAGTTCGCCTCTGTCTATTATCCGTCCCCCAAGTCGTCCATTTCCCGTTACCCATTTCGCGTATTATCTCTTTGCAGGTGTTGTATAGCCTGTTACCCAATTCGACTCTTACACATTACCCATTACCCAGTTCGCATCTGTCTGTCACCCATTACCCAATTCGTCCATCTCCCGTTACCCAGTTCGCGTATTATCTCTTTGCAAGTGATCTATAGGCCGTTACCCAATTCGACTGTTACCCATTACCCAGTTCGCCTCTGTCTGTCACCCGTCCCCCAATTCGCCCATCTACCGTTACTCAGTTTGCGTATTATCTCTTTGCAGGCGTTGTATAGCCTGTTACCCAATTCGTCTGCTACCCATTACCCATTACCCAGTTCGCCTCTGTCTGTTATCCGTGCCCAAGTCGCCCATTTCCCGTTACCCAGTTTGCGTATGATCTCTTTGCGGGCGTTCTGTAGCCCACTACCCAATTCGACTGTAACCCATTACCCATTACGCAGTTCGCATCTGTCTGTCACCCATTACCCAATTCGTTCATCTCCCGTTACCCAGTTCGCGTATTATCTCTTTGCAAGCGATCTATATATCGTTACCCAATTCGACTGTTACCCATTACCCATTACCCAGTTCGCCTCTGTCTGTCACCCATTACCCAATTCGTCCATCTCCGGTTACTCAGTTCGCGTATTATCTCTTTGCAGGCGATCTATAGCCCGTTACCCAATTTGACTGTTACGCATTACCCATTACCCAGTTCGCGTATTATCTCTTTGTATGCTTTCTGTAGCCCGTTACCCAATTCGACTGTTACCCATTACCCATTATCCAGTTCGCATCTGTCTGTCACCCATTACCCAATTCGTCCATCTCCCGTTACCAAGTTCGCGTATTATCTCTTTGCCGTCGTTCTATAGCCCGTTACTCAATTCGATTGTTACCCAATACCCAGTTCGCCTCTGTCTATGATCCGTCCCCCAAGTCGTCCATTTCCCGTGACCCAGTTAGCGTATTATCTCTTTGCAGGCGTTCTGTAGCCCATTACCCAATTCGACTGTCACCCATTACCCATTACCCAGTTCGCATCTGTCTGTCACCTATTATCCAATTCGTTGATCTCCCGTTACCCAGTTCGCGTATTATCTCTTTGCAAGCGATCTATATCCCGTTACCCAATTCGACTGTTACTCATTACCCATTACCCAGTTCGCCTCTGTCTATTATCCGTCCCCCAAGTCGTCCATTTCCCGTTACCCATTTCGCGTATTATCTCTTTGCAGGTGTTGTATAGCCTGTTACCCAATTCGACTCTTACACATTACCCATTACCCAGTTCGCATCTGTCTGTCACCCATTACCCAATTCGTCCATCTCCCGTTACCCAGTTCGCGTATTATCTCTTTGCAAGTGATCTATAGGCCGTTACCCAATTCGACTGTTACCGATTACCCAGTTCGCCTCTGTCTGTCACCCGTCCCCCAATTCGCCCATCTACCGTTACTCAGTTTGCGTATTATCTCTTTGCAGGCGTTGTATAGCCTGTTACCCAATTCGTCTGTTACCCATTACCCATTACCCAGTTCGCCTCTGTCTGTTATCCGTGCCCAAGTCGCCCATTTCCCGTTACCCAGTTTGCGTATGATCTCTTTGCGGGCGTTCTGTAGCCCACTACCCAATTCGACTATCACCCATTACCCATTACCCAGGTCGCATCTGTCTGTCACCCATTACCCAATTCGTCCATCTGCCGTTACCCAGTTCGCGTATTATCTCTTTGCAAGCGATGTATATCGCGTTACCCAATTCGACTGTTACCTATTACCCATTACTCAGTTCGCCTCTGTCTGTCGCCCGTCCCCCAATTCGTCCATCTCCGGTTACTCAGTTCGCGTATTATCTCTTTGCAGGCGATCTATAGCCCGTTACCCAATTCGACTGTTACCCATTACCCATTACCTAGTTCGCGTATTATCTCTTTGTAGGCATTCTGTAGCCCGTTACCCAATTCGACTGTTACCCATTACCCATTACCCAGTTCGCATCTGTCTGTCACCCATTATCCAATTCGTCCATCTCCCGTTACCAAGTTCGCGTATTATCTCTTTGCAGGCGTTCTATAGCTTGTTACCCAATTCGATTGTTACCCATTGCCCAGTTCGGCTCTGTCTATCATCCGTCCCCCAACTCGTCCATTTCCCGTTACCCAGTTGGCGTATATTCGCTTTGCAGGCGTTCTGTAGCCCATTACCCAATTCGACTGTCACCCATTACCCATCACCCATTTCGCATCTGTCTGTCAACCGTCCCCCAATTCGTCCATTTCCCGTTACCCAGTTCGCGTATTATGTCTTTGCAGGCATTCTGTAGCCCATTACCCAATTCGACTATCACCCATTACCCATTACCCAGTTCGCATCTGTCTGTCACCCATTACCCAATTCGTCCATCTCCCGTTACCCAGTTCGCGTATTATCTCTTTGCAAGCGATCTATATCCCGTTACCCAATTCGACTGTTACCCATTACCCGTTACCCAGTTCGCCTCTGTCTGTCACCCGCCCCCCAATTCGTCCATCTCCGGTTACTCAGTTCGCGTTTTATCTCTTTGCAGGCGATCTATAGCCCGTTACCCAATTCGACTGTCACCCATTACCCATTACTCAGTTCGCATCTGTCTGTCAACCATTACCCAATTCGTTCATCTCCCGTTACCCAGTTCGCGTATTATCTCTTTGCAAGCGATCTATATCCCGTTACCCAATTCGACTGTTACTCATTACCCATTACCCAGTTCGCCTCTGTCTATCACCCATTTCCCAATTCGTCCATATCCCGTTACCCAGTTCGCGTATTATCTCTTTGCAGGTGTTGCATAGCCTGTTACCCAATTCGACTCTTACCCATTACCCATTATCCAGTTCGCATCTGTCTGTCACCTATTACCCAATTCGTTGATCTCCCGTTACCCAGTTCGCGTATTATCTCTTTGCAAGCGATCTATATCCCGTTACCTAATCCGACTGTTAGCCATTACCTATTACCCAGTTCGCCTCTGTCTATTATCCGTCCCCCAAGTCGTCCATCTTCCGTTACCCAGTTCGCGTATTATGTCTTTGCAGGCATTCTGTGGCCCGTTACCCGATTCGACTATCACCCATTACCCAGTACCCAGTTCGCATCTGTCTGTCACCCATTACCCAATTCGTCCATCTCCCGTTACCAAGTTCGCGTATTATCTCTTTGCAGTCGTTCTATAGCCCGTTACCCAATTCGATTGTTACCCATTACCCAGTTCGCCTCTGTCTATCATCCGTCCCCCAACTCGTCCATTTCCCGTTACCCAGTTGGCGTATTATCGCTTTGCTGACGTTCTGTAGCCCATTACTCAATTCGACTGTCACCCATTACCCATTACCCAGTTCGCATCTGTCTGTCACCTATTATCCAATTCGTTGATCTCCCGTTACCCAGTTCGCGTATTATCTCTTTGCAAGCGATCTATATCCCGTTACCCAATTCGACTGTTACTCATTACCCATTACCCAGTTCGCCTCTGTCTATCTCTTTGTGGGCATTCTGTAGCCCGTTACCCAATTCGACTGTTACCCATTACCCATTACCCAGTTCGCCTCTGTCTGTCACCCGTCCCCCAATTCGTCCATCTCCGGTTACTCAGTTCGCGTATTATCTCTTTGCAGGCGATCTATAGCCCGTTACCCAATTCGACTATCACCCATTACCCATTACCCAGTTCGCATCTGTCTGTCACCCAGTTCGTCTCTGTCTGTGTTGTCTATGACCGTCTAGCCATCTGTTTCTGGTGGTTTTGCTATACTCCCCAATTTTCAAATAAACTAATCTTCTACTTTGACCTAGTTTTGAATTGGGAACTGGGAACTGGGTACTGGGTGTCAACTTCACACACATGACTCTATAGTGCTCATGGTGAAATGAGGAAGATGGTGCCATGTGGTCTATTTATAGTGGGACGCTTTTGGTCTTAATGATGCGTTCAAACAAATGTTTCTTTTGTGCTATTGCTACGGCATACGCCGCTTTCCAGTTCATGCCCGAGGTTTTCAACATCGACGCTGTTCTTTCGATTTCCATACGGACTGGGTCCTTGTCCAACAATTTCATATGGGTCACGAGGTCGCCATACTGCTGACGTAAAGCCTGTCGTAGTCTGGGTGCCAAAGTATTATGGGCTAAAATTGCGGCTTCCTCTTTCGAATACCCTTTGCGATGAAACTTGTTTCCTGTGGCCCCCAACATCTCGCCCATCTCGGCGTCCATTCTTTCTGTGAACAAATGCTTCCATAGCCTCGAGTTCACATTGTGTTCATTCCCTTGTACGGGTTTGGGTTGGTCCTTCATGGTTGGGTGGTATTCGGGGACTAATGGTATGAAGGGGACACGCTGTACGGGAGCGGGATGCTGCTGCTGCTCTGCCAGATGTGGACTTGGTGGATGGTGTAGAGGTATATGACATTGCGGTGATGCCTCACCGGGTAACAGGTGGGTCGTCAGCCGGCGATCTTCGGGGGTATGGGCTTTTAAATCTACGAACAGGTAACGGTACGGACGACTTGTTGCTCCTTGAAACGCCTGCATGAAATGGTCGATGTTCTGAGGATAAATTCTACTACCAAACACGCGGATTTGTGCCCTGTCGATGGGGTTGGAGAACAATACAAAGTATTGGCAGTTCAAGAGAAAAGAGATTCTGAGTCAAATAGATGACTGACAGATTGCGATGATGGGACCCTTTGGTGAATAGGTCGCCGATTGTCGAACTGTCCTTGGCCGCACTCATCAGATCATCGAGCACCACCACGTTGGTCTGCTCGGAATCGAAGTAATACGGTTCGTCTATGTCGTGAGGAATTCCTGGGACGAAGCCCCCATTATGTAATCGCGTAGTTTCGTAGGCGGGCTGCCACTGGCTATAACAGCATACAACGCGTGTCGGAGCTGGGGTTGCCACACCTTCCTCTAAGAACTTCATCACCCAGGACGTCTTTCCACACCCCGTAGGGCCGCTCACCGTCATCGTATAGGGATGCTCTAATACTCTCGTGTGTGACGTAGGTGTTGATCGTTCTTCGCGCGTACTTCGAATTTGCGCGTTATTGGGACTCCGTTCCTTGAGATGGCTTCGCTGTATACGATTATTATGTATGGAAAGCAAATGCCTACGTAGATTAAATTACGTGGAAAATGACTTCGAACACAAGTGACATGCGTAAACCATGGCTCTCGTCTTTATGGACACCAGGCGTATAATGAAGCTTTCACAGATGCATGTCGTGTTTATATGCAAGAGCTCCGAGCTCGGGGATGTCAACGCCCGGTGGTGGTGGTATCTCCCGTGGGGCGGAGCTCTTGGAGCTCCAGAACTCTTGGAGCTCCAGAACTCTTGGAGCTCTTGGAACTCGAAGCTCCGGAGCTCTTGGAGCTCCGAGCTCTTGGAGCTCTGAGCTTCGGAGCTCCGGAGCTCCGAACTGCAAAATGAACCCATTTTTATAGCGAAAAACTTGGCACTGAGCCAATTGGCTCCCAGCCAATGGGCATCCGACCAATATAAACCTTGACACCCAGCCAATGCTGATGCAATCCAATATGTACAGACCCTACAGGACGGACACCCCAAGTCTAAAACTTGACACATCGGAAGGACTTGAACACTTCAAGGTAATACTGCACATGCGTAGAATGACGTCAGTTTTACGTCACATCCACCCCGCCGGATGCTTCCTCACGACTGCTTCACAACGATACCTCACCCGATTCCATAGGACCACTAGTGGCCAATGTCGATCCCAAAACGTTCCTTCTAATGCCCTTTTCCCACAATTCCCTGTTTGCGCATGCGCAGAATGTTGACAACGGATGAGACACTAGTCCAAGCGGATGCCCCCTCACATATGCTTCACATTGATACCTCATACGACTCCATAGGACCACTAGTGGCCCACCTAGATCCCAAAACGTCTATTTCCATGCCATTTTCCCACAATTCCCTGTTTGCGCATGCGTAGAATGTTGACAACGGCCGAGACACTAGTCCAGGCGGATGCCCCCTCACATATGCTTCACATTGATACCTCATACGACTCCATCGGCCCATCCATACCCCATACAGGCATTTTCCCGTATAGATCTAACATGCAAATGTTCGAATCAGGGGAGATAACCAGGAATATGTAAAAATCATCACGGGCATCAAGAGTTACCTCCCCATTGGAACTCTTCTGTGTTGGAGGTAGTTTTTGGTCTCTTGAGAAACAACGCCACCTGTCGCCACCAAGAGTTACCTCCCCCGGCAAAATATGACCTTTTTTAGCTTTTCTATACTACTGTCGTGGGTAGGGGGTCGCTGGGTGCGAACGACTGCCCCCCCCCCCCTCTTATGTTGTTCAGCACAGTACCGGATTCTCTAATAAGTAAGCATGGGAAATGATCCCTTCCAAGAAATCCTGGCGCCGCCCGTGCATTGGTTAATAAAATATTGAATTAAATTGAATGAATTGAATTGAATTGTATCAATCACTCGTTATGTACGGTTGAAGGGTTCCAGACTACCACCATATTTACATATATGCGGTCAATAAATCTACATAGCTGTTCAATCTTTAGGCAGAAAGTGGTTTGATTCAAGTGCTACTGCTTTTCATCTAACATGTGAAGCCATGGCTCATTAGCAGTTAACCCAAACAGACATTCTCATTAACGTGTCCAATTACATCTATTGCCACATGTTTCTGCGCGTCTAACAAGATAGCGATATTTGAAGGCAAGCTAATAAAAAAGTAGATATGACGCTCTGAAAGGTTTTTAGAATTACACACATAAACATGAAACATGCTATATACTCCGCGTCTGGTAGCATCAGTCTTTCGAATTGTCGCAACGAAGGCAGAGAAAAAAAATCAGAAATTCATGTTTTCATTTTGTCTGGGGAGCAAGAGCCAGCATAATGGGTCACAAAGTAAGAACAAAAAAACATATTTATGTAGGCCTATAGGCGTTAAAATCCCGGTGACGAACGGGATTATACATGTAACTGACATACTTGTGACTATTTTTCTCATAAATTACCCAGTTACTGAATATGTTATCTCAAAACAACTAAAGAAAATAAGAGAGATTGAAATCACTGTTTGGCGTTCTATTAACAAGCTCATTGTACATAAGTAAAAATATCAGCAAATTTGGAGCGAATCAATGTGTTCAATCCAATATTTTCAAGGGAAGTTCAAAATATATTGTTCTAGATTCAATTCAACGAGAGAAAAATTGTGGAATTAACCAAAAATTTTCCAATGTGAGTGAAACATTTGCCTTCAGTTACTTGTAAACACACCAGTGAGTAGTCTGGTGTCCAAACGTCATTTCCTCGCAAACTGATGGTTTATTAAAGAAATATTCCCGAAAAATATAGAAATAAAACGTTGTTTACACCGGTTATACGTATATACGCTATATATTATCTAGTGTATATTACATACCGGGTAGTGCTTTATTTCTATGTTTTTCAAGAATACGTAATTAATAAATCATCAGTGTACAAGTGCATTAGGTCATTTCGGAGAGAGAGATAGAGAGAGAGAGAGCAAAATTCTTCAAACCATTTGAAGACACATCTAGGCTAGGCTTTGGTGTAAGACCTCCCATTGAAAAGGTAATATCCTGGACAAAAGACTGACAATACAACTTGCAGCAGATCCTTTGTCAATTATATTTCGTGAGTCTTACACCAAATCGTTGCCCACATCTAGAACTTCTTCGTCAGCTATAACACTTCATCCATGTAGAACCTACTAACCAGTTTAATATATTTATTGAACAAAAATTTATTTGTAAAAAATAGACAAAAAACTGACAAAAAATCCTGTATTTCGGAATCACGTCAATGTGACGTCATAAATACCCAAGCCAGGTAGATTTTCATTACATTTCCAAAAAGAGCATGGTATTGGCATATGGTATGGTAAATTTCAGTTCGCTACACCCAACGCCAAGGAAAAGATCAGGCCCAATCGCACCCCAGCCGCCTCCCCCCCCCCCATTTTTTAAATAACGAAAATCGTCCGACCACATATATTTAACATAGCCTGTATTCCACTATTTACCTATAGGCAACCTCGGCCAGACAAGTGAATTGTTTTCAATATTTTTTTCAGTCTCTGTTGCGACGAATAATTGAAGGCCAGCGGTAGGTGATTGGAGTATGATATGTGTTTGGTTTCGCTGTAAGTTTGATTTTAACTCAAGGCCTAATGAGATGTTGCTAAGAGGGACTATTTGGGTGCCTGTGCACCGCTTTCTGAAAGCAGAGAAAACATGAATTGCAGGCAAGCACCTAAAAGGTGCGTGGATCCCTCAGCCTGTTTTTATTAGTCAAGTAGGGTCAGGGCTGCATCTAGAGCCAATTTTGTTCCGGAAAACGTATGGGCACCCAAAACTCATATGAAACAAAAAACGAAAGCGTTATTGTTGTTCAATTTGAAAGGATTTCTGAAGAAAATACTCCTAGAAAAAGCATAGCTGGGTATTGAATTTCATGTTAATAAACCTCTGTTTTGTGATTGATCACAGGATTTGCGCTGAAATTCACTAAAAAAAAATTGGACTCTTGATAATAATGAATTACGAAAAGGAACTGGGAGTTTGGGATCGGAACATGCAAAAAATCCCTGGATACAGCCTTGTGTATACAGTTTGTGTGATTTCTGTACCGTATATAATAGACTTTGTTTTCAGGTGAGTGGTGTGCTGGGATTACAGCATGCAAGAAAGTGTAGCTTTATCAGTGGCAATTTATGCATTGCACAAGTGTGATAAGTTAATGGCATAGAAATACAATGATTGACACAAACCCACCATTATCATTATTAGAGGGTGGGTGGGGAGGGGGCATAAGCTCCAGGTATGCAAACTGGTTCAAAATTGCCCAGAGTCAGGCTAAAAATGGGTTCTCCTAATCACTCGTTTTAAATAATTTCCAAGGTACAGTAACATGCAAAAGTTTTAGGATAAATATGTTGTAGAATAGAATGATTTAACAGCAAAATTGCTTCGATACTGCGGGAACCCCCCGCCGGTTATTTCCTCTTGTACTTCTGAAATAAAATAATGTCACCCACCTGTAAGTTATTACTATAAAGGAATAAATTTTAGGTGATTCCGCATGTGTGTGTGAAAAAACAATGTATACTGCATCTCGTACATATCACATGAAGCTGAGAAGCTGTGGATAGGAAAAAGTCCAATAACATTTAGTGCCCCAGGGGTGGGAAAATCCTCCTGAGGGTAGTGCATAGGTTGAACAAGTGTAGCATAATGTAAGTTCCCAGATAAATGGGGATTGGGGGGTTCCATCCAATGATAATCTGGACTCTTGAATGGACCAGGCTTTCTTGTATCAGGGAACCTTCAAAAGTCACAATGAAACATGCAACCAAGGGTTCCCGATGGGCACAGTGCAAAAGCTAAGCCATCAATAAATAATAAAAAAAATAATTAAAAATCATGAAATCATCATAGCCATCTGAAAATCTAATCATTTCATCAGTCGAAATTCAGGAAGCTCTCACTAAAGTTTGGTCAGGCCCGACTTGATAGATCTGCAGATATTCAGCGGACAAGAACATGTCGATGGGCATAGATAACAGTGCAAATGCTGAGCCATCAATAAATAATAAAGAAAAAAATTAAAAATCATGAAATCATCATAGCCATCTGAAAATCTAATCATTTCATCAGTCAACATTCAGGAAGCTCTCACCAAAGTTGGGTCAGGCCCGACTTCATAGATCTGCAGATATTCAGCGGACAAGAACATGTTGACGGACGGACGCTAGGACGGACGGACGGACGGACGGACGTACGTACATGGCCACGACAAGACCCCACAGCCCTATGGGCCGAGGGGTAAAAACCAAAATTATGACGTCATTTGTACGAGCGCGCATAACTCAAAATTCGATGGGCGACCCTCGTCAAGAAGTCTGTCCGGTTGTAACACTTGAATTAAAGTACTTCTTGCCGAAGTATGTGAGTCTAGACTTAATTAATGAATCGAGGAGATGCAATTACTGTTTAACATTGCCCGATTTAATTAGTGGCCCGAGTCCCATGGATTACGTTATTGTGCAAATAAATGTTATCTCTACGTTTTGGCCCACTTGTTCAACCGTAAAATGTGCTGCAGGAGCGAGTAGAAGACTAGACTCGTAACTTGGCCTTGACTCGCGCGGAGATCAACGACAAGTTACTCGTCTGAAACGGAGCAGTGGTCTGTGCATCAAGCAAACTCGATTGTTAGCGTTAAGCCAGATCGTCAGTTGTTTGATTGAGGCACTGTTACAGCCTCGGACTGACTAGACCCAGTGCCATAAATAGAAGGTGATTTATTAATACAGTTAGTTATACGGTAATCGACGATCAAAAATTTAGGATCACTTGCATTCACAGAAAGATGGGGGAGTTTGATTCCGTGCTGATCCAAGTAGGGGAGTTCGGTACGTACCAGAGGAGACTATACTTCTTGCTGTGCATCGCCAGTATATTTGTGGGAATCAGCGCCGTCGTCGTGATCATGATTGTAGCCGAGCCCGCACACAGGTAATTATTATCGCCACTACATTTATCCCATTCCTCTCCATCACTTCTTCTGCGATGAATTCTGCCTGTGGCTTGAATGTTACACTGATATCCACAGTGATGACTTACAGCCGTCACCCCAAAAAAAACTTGTCAAACCGGTATCATTTACTGCGCATTTTCGCCTAAAAGCTAAGCAGGGCACTCGCCCTCTCAAACGCCGCCTCTCCCACGTTTCAAGATCGACAACTTGGCAGACTGAACAAGGATTGCTGCTGAAAATGCTCCAGATCACAGGAAATGGACTAGAATTAAAAAAAAATTGAGGTGTCATCGTCATTGGCACTACTGTCATGGTAAGGAATGTGATCTGTTTACGGTAGACTCCAGCTGATGTGCCGGATAGTCAAATTTTGTCGCCCCTAAAAGTCAATGATAATCCGTGATTGCATAAAATTCAAGTTAAACAACAGCGGCGGCGGAAGCTCCCAAAAACCGGTGGGGTATCATAGCACTTCAGGCGAGGGTCCAGGGGTAGCTAAATAATATATAGCCCTCATACTCGTGGGCTATATATTATTTAGCTAGTCCAGGGGCCGCCTAGGCCCCGAAAGCTTCACTCTCCTAGATAGCTGTAAACGCATTCTGGCCGATTTCCGGCACATAAAACGACATATCATCACTACCTAATCAACTGCATTTTGAGATTGTTTTTGTGATTTTTCTCGTCATTTAAAAGAAAAATTGAGTTGATAACTTTTGAATGTAAAAAAAGGTATTTTTCCTTTCCAAAATTCGAACTATACGCTGTGATCTCGAAGAAATTAACTTTTCAGCAGAGGGTTGGAGAGCACTGACACGTTTGGAGAGAAAAGTATGAACACAAAAAGAAATAATATGAAACTAGGTTTTAGCTTGATTTTGAACTTTTATAAATCAGCTAATCGTTGGATGACGCATATGCATATTCCAAGCAAATTACCATATGTAGCAGTCACGAATCGTCATAGCGAACGGAATAACAAGTATCAGCAAAGCACAGCACTTTAAACCAAACAGCAACGTGCCCCTCCATTGCAAAATCACCGCTCCGTGAAAACCTAGCCTACAGGGCGGCGCGAAAAACCCGGCCTGTAAATCTGGTGACATTAGGACCAAAAAATCATGAAAAAGTCACCCAGCTTTTGCCCCCCCC